>JAHWFO010089184.1:910213-941409 GCA_023313115.1 Rhysida immarginata
ATCGCATTGCCTATTCCTCAATTAACCATATTGTATAGAACATCCTTTTGTATAGAATATTTTTTGATATTTTATAAATAAAATATTGCATTTTTTTAAACCAAAATAAAAGTCTTTAACGAGCCATGTTCATTCTTAAGTTTCGGGGTTTCCTTTAAAGTATCACCCCTTAAATATTATATTATTTTGCTTCCCCCTCTGAACAATGTGGTTCATGCATGATGGCGCTCCAGCACATTTCAGCCATGTTGTGCGAGCACACCTTAATGATGCATACACGAATCGGTGGATAGGTCGAGGTGGACCGGTAGCCTGGCCTGCAAGATCACCCGACCTTAATCCCTTGGATTTTTTTCTGTGGGGTCAAGTGAAAACGATCGTCTACAGCACAGAAGTTCCTAACATTATGGATCTGCGACGACAAATTGAAAATGCATGACAAACCGTTCGTAATGCTGGCGACGAACTCTTCCATGACATAAGATGGTCGCTCATGCAACGAGCCGAAGCGTTCGTGCGAGCTGGTGGCGGACACTTTGAACAATTCCTGTAATTTGGAGCCACGGGTTTAGTTGGCTGTATCGCGTAAATAAATCGTTTCCAGACAAAGTGCTATAGAACATTTTCGTCTTCTTTTGACCTGAAGAATATGTCACTAAATTTATTGTACATAATTTTGAAACACCCTGTATACTACATCTTAATACAGCTTATTCAGTGATCAACAAATAACTGCAAATAAAAAAAATGTATGCATTAATTTAACAAGTAAAGTAATTATAATGAAGTGATCTATATAGTTGATATTTCTATCCTAAACACATATAATTTACAGAACACTGTCAAAGTTCAGTTTATATATGTGTCATTCTTTCTACCACTGGGGTTATTACACACTGACTGCACAAAAAGCCTAACAATCCAATATAATAAAAAAGTTATTCTGTCTGTCATCATTGAGTTTCTCTCACTTCTGACCAAACCATAAGGGTTATCTTGATGAAACAAACATGCTCTATAGTTCGATGACAGACAATTAAAATGCATTTAAGTTAAAAAAAAATTGACTTCAGATTTGGTCAAGATAATCGATTTTATGCCAAATTCTTCACATTTTTTAAATTTAAAAGGAGGTTTTTAAGATATCTCGACAAAATAAATAGTGAAATGTAGCTTTTAATTAGCTCTATTCATCGAGGTATAAATGGTATCAATCAGATATTTCATTGCAAAATTATAGCCTTTTTTTGAAAATTTCAATTTCAATTTCACTTCAATCTTGCCTAATAAAAACGTTATTCTGTCCGTCATCATTGACTTTCCCTCACTTCTGACCAAATCATAAGAGTTATCTTGATGAAACAAAAATACTCTCTAGGTAGATAATAGACAATTAAAATGCATTTAAGTTAAAAAAAAAAATGACTTCAGATTTGGTCAAGAAAATCGATTTTTTGACAAATTTTTTCACATTTTTTCATTTAAAAAGGAGATTTTTAATATATCTCGACAAAATAAAGAGTGAAATATAGCTTCTAATTAGCTCTATTCATCGAGGTATAAATGGCATAAATCAGATGTTTTAGAATCAAAACTTATACTCGTAAATCAAGTAATGATGTTAACAAAACAGAGTGAGATGCATAGATAATTTCTTGAGAGATGGAGTTCAAAACGATCCGACTGAACGAGACAAACCATTTGGAATTAAGATGATAGTCATTGGAGGATATTTTCGACAATGCTTACGGGTAGTTCCAAGAGGAACAGCAACACAAGTTATTGAAGCATGCATCAAATCACCAAATTTATGGCAACATTTTACAAAAATCCTGAGCAGATCAAAACGATTTCAATGAGTAGCTTCTTAAACTTGGTTCTGGAAATTTTCAAGAATTGAAAATTTTGATTGTGATTTAAATGAAATTCCAAATTATTGTCTCACCGGAGGGAGACTGATATAATTTCTACAATTTTTGGAGATGATGTACAATCACTCTCATCTGATGATTTATCAAATCGAGTAATCTTATGCTTAACAAATGTTGCTGCTCTCACAATGAACAACGAAATTATAGATCAAATGGAAAGAATAAAATTTACATTCAAAAGTAATGACTCAGTGGTAGCAGATCCAAATGATCAAATATCTAATCAAGTTTTGATAGAAATGCTGAATTCATCGACTCCATCAGGAGTTCGACCACATATCCGTCGCATTAAAATAGGAATGATTGCCATGCTAATAAGAAATTTGAATCCAAAAAAAAAGAAAAGGATTTTGTAATGTGGAACTCTCTTAATAGTCACATCATGTCATAGACATTTAATTCAAGCAAAAATTGTAAATGAGGTAAATAGAAATCAAATTGTTATAATTCCAAGAATGGATTTGAATTTGTGACATATGAATATGTCCCTACGGATATAAACACGGATATATGCGTGTGGATATATTACTTCATGTAAATTTGGCTCAACATTAAAGGGAAACGGGTAGAATGTTAAGAGAAATACAAAATTAAAGGGGGAATAATGATCAATCAGGCTGAGGGTTTGAATGAAGGCAGTAAGAGCGATAGAAAGAGTAAAATGACTATTTTTATTGATTAAGAACATTTATCCTTTTTTCATTTTATTTAGTATTAAGTGTTCAAATTTATTTTTTTGGCGATTCGCTGTAAGGTTAAAGAAAGGGTTAAGAACACCAGGAAATAAGGGAATGAAATTTTTCTTTGGTGGGGGAGGAGAGAGAATCGCGATAGGAAGGGAAGGGAAAATAGAACAAAAGGGGTAGATGAAATTCGGGGAAAACGAAAAGTTCAAGGTTGGAGTTCCTTGGCATAAAGAAAAGAATGGTTCCGAGAAAGAAAGAAAAGGATCATTGTGCTCTTCTCGGAGAAAAAGAAAAAAAAAAGCGTGAACAAGAAAGGAACAGTAATGGACGATGATTTGCTAAAAGGGAACTAAAAGATAATATTAAGATTTAGTGATTAAGCTAAACTTGAAATGCCAAGGAACTCTACTTTTTTGTGACGATAAAAAAAGGGGGCTTAGGAAACGGGTACCTTTTGTTTTATGCGACAGCGATTCGCCAATTATTAGTTGATTACCTGTTATTAGAATGAGATCTGAAATCGATTAGGCTTTGCTTTGCATGTAAAATTTTGTTTTTATATTTACCTCCAAATAAGCCGTTATCTTAATTAACCTAATTGCTGTTTTTTTTGATTTTATATGTTATTTTACTTTTTTTTATGAACTTGTTAATAAATAGTTAATGCACAAGATTTAAGTTTAGTCAGCTCATTGCAGTCTAGCAAATTTTCAGCCTGAGGGGGGGGTAGGTAATAGCATAGGGGGGTGTTTATTTCGATCACGGGAGGGAAAGGAAAGGGAGGAAGGATATAATTTTTAAGAATACACTATACGATCACGGGGAAGAAGGTATTCACGGTAGACAAACACTGGGGTAGGTGTTGTTGGGTAAGCAGACGGGAAGTACAGGCTAATATATCTACAATAAGATTATATATATAGCAAGGTACGTTACGCCGTCACAAATTAAAGTGATTTCAATTTGCCTTTTATACTTAAAAGACGTCAATTTCATATTATTCCTTCTTTTGCTATGACTATAAATAAGAGTCAAAGACAATTGTTTTCTCATGTAGGTTTAATTTTAAATGAACCTGTGTTTTCTCATGGTCTACTTTATGTCGCTTTATCATGTTCAAAATTTAAAAGCAATATAAAAATTTGTATCCATGATATTCTTCAAGAACAAGGGAAATTGATTAAAAATATTGATAGAATTTTCACTAAAAATATGGTATATCGTAATGTTTTGTAATAAGTATGTTGATAAAAATAAATTGATTTTTTATTTTATTTTTTTCTGATTTGATTAAATGAGACAAACGCATGGCAAGCGTAGCACACCTGAGCGAAGCGAGGCCAACAACTAGTACATTCTAACCTGCTTATTACGAACTCTCTTAATACAAAATCTTGTTTAATACGAAATTATTCTCTGGCCTGACCCCATGGATGTAATTTACATGTAAAATTGCCCCAATAATACAAACATTTTTTTATGAAAATACGGTTATTACGAAAATATTTTGGCAACTTTTTTGTTTAAAACAAGGTTATTTAAATAAAATACGAGGTTTTTTCGTGAAAACAAGGTGTCAAAATTGTAATCTCAGATATGGAAAAAAAAATTGGTCTCCCCCCCCCCCCTCTTCCCGATGGAAGAGCGGCCGTTAAAAACCTCTCTGTTTTAAGCCTAAGTACATGATCAGCAATTTTCCATAATAAACTTGTAAAAATGATCACATCCTCTATTTTTAAACGAATATTTTTAATATTACAGTTCAGAATTGTTTATTAACGTAAGAAATTATGCAGAAATTAACTTTTTAAGAATTTCCACTGCCATTGCTATCCCAGAAGCCATTGCCAACAATGTGATCGGATGAAAACGTGAAGAGATTGTTTGAATTTCATACTGTGAAACTTTTTACAAAAGCGACAATACAGATAATTTGCTTTTATAAGTTAAACAATATACATTGATAATTTTTTGACTTAATAAACGTTATAAATTTTGATAGGTGACATCAGAAAAACTAACATCGATGTTTAATCAGCAACCAAACGTCATAATTGTTAAACTGCAAAACATCAACTTTTTGTAATTTCTAAGTCCATATATTATTTGGAAATAATAAATGTCCTAGTATATTTACGTGTTCCTTCATTACAATACATTAACATAAACACTTATTCAATATCAGTTGATAATGATTTCCAAAGGGTTTAAGAAAATCGAAATGAAACATCGATGGTGCAAAAACATCGAAAATTCGATGGCCGAAACTTTTTGAACATCGATACTTTCGGCTACTCCATTTCAGCTATGCATTAATAAATCTAATCGAGGCACGCAAATAAAAAATTTTCTTAAGAAATTGAGTATGCAAATGCCCAACTTTTTTTTTTTTAGTGTATTTCCTTAAAGGATGCGTGCGCATACCGCATTGAATGAATTAAGATCGTTTTTCTTATTCCAAGATGATGCGTTGGATGAATTGCTAAATTACTTTTATAAATGGAATGATTATGTAAGCAAAAAATTAACTGTTAAGAGTAAACAAACCATGATAACAATAAAAGATAAAAATTGTCTTTTTTTTGTCTTTCTCTGATATAATGAAACTCCGATATTACGAAAAGATTTTTGGTTCCGTAGGATTTCGTATTAAACAGGTTAGAGTGTATATTGAACATAAACCCACCTATAGAAACCACAATCTTAAACACTTGTTACATAGTAAAGAAATTACTACACCCAAATATTAATATTTCCACATATTTACAACTAAACTAGTCCTCTCACCCATGGCCTTGGCCTTATTTTGGCTCTGCCTCTGGTGGTGGAAAACAGCAAAGTTTGGCCAAACGTGTGCACAAAACTGGAAATCCAGCTGTTTGGGTGGTATTCGGTGGAAAACAGCGAAAGGTGGTCCAACCCTGCTCAACATTTCCAAATCATCCGTTCAAAACGTCATCCGGACGTGGATAGTTAAGAGTCTGACAAATGTTCAGCTCAGGAGCGGAAGCCCCAAGATAATGTCTACTTGATTTTAGGGCTTCTCTGAGTTTGGTTTTTCATTGGTGATATTTCAAGTAATGAACATTACATTTTATGGAATTAGTTTGTGAACAAGGTGTAGTCTACTAGCATATTATAGTGTTTTTTAAACTTTAAACTTTTACAGGGCTTATGATCCCCTTTCACACCTAAAAATTCCAAAGAATCTCCATGACCACTTTTCAGACATAAAAATCCCAAAGGACCCACTAATTGCGTGGCCTAATATGTTCTATATGTCCCAGGAATTTTTTGCAACTCCCACTTTAAGAAAAACTGCCATATTAGATAACTAAAATTTGGATGTAAGACCTGAATGACTCAAGACCTTTTATGGTAGGGGAGACCGGGGCTAGTTGATAAAGAGCCAATAACTCTAGTGGCAAGAGCAATAATAATTGTGTGAGGCTGTGAAGTAGACCGGACACTATGAAGAAATTGTGTGTAATTCTTAAAGATTTTTTTTTAAATAATATTGATTTTTGGCACCATTGAGTAAAATTTTAAATTTCTATATTTTTGTGTATAACTTCTAGAAGAGAAAATATTACATAATTTGCTTATATTGGTTAAGTTCTCCACTTTATAAACTAAAGATTGATGTGTTTGAATTCACACCAAACTGTTTCTTGATCCGCCACTTTGACAAAGTTTGAGATTCTGAACGATGGGGCAAGTTGATGCGTATAGCGTCGGGATTGTTGATGTGTGACGACCCCTGTTATTACTAATAAAGGTCAAGAGTGAAGTCAACAAAACCTACAGGGGCGGCTTGTCAGGGGTTCGGAGTGTGAATGTATCAAAAGAGTAAAAGAAGTAGTGTAACACAAATTTACTAAAAATAAAAAAAAACATTTATTTCCATTCAGGTATATTATTTCCATTCATTATCAAAATATCCATTACATAACTAACGCCTCCACACATGTGTGCACACAACCATTTGAGGGGCCCCTCTCCACTAACAACTAACAAAACAATTGGCTTTGTGGCACTTAAATCTATTACACTCTTATTACCCCTACCTGGAGTACCAACAACAAAATCATCAACAGGTGAGTAGAACACCTTCACCTTGTGCAGGGTTGTAGTAGGCCAAGTGCTGCACAATGCTGAGGATAATGGCAGATGCTGCACAAACACTGAGGGCCCCCCGAATAACAGCCCATGCACTCAACGCTTCACTAGTGTCGTGTGTTCCTTTTATTATCATGTAATAGTGGAGGGGAAAACACAGAGACCCTCCCTTAGCGGGCACCTCAAACGTATTATGACGGCTACCTTTACCACAGCATAGCTATACAGCTCATTAAGGCTCGGGTTCAACGCACAACTACAGGGAAAATATTTCCTCAAATCACAATGGTGACCTCATCAGACTGAATATCTGAAGTCTTCCGGTCTCACCTTACTGTGTGGCTGCCACTCTATCTCACAGCCCATAAATGGCCTGCAGTCTGCATATCAGAACTCTAAACAGCTAATTAAGACTATTATTTAACTATCTTACGACCACAAAGTCATCATAAACCAAAACTTAGACAACTTAGATTATAGTTTTTACACGCTGTCAAACAAAGCTGTAGTAACTCTATACTCTATTGTAACAGAGGGCCTATGCACTGTCTGAGAGTCACTTAACCCAAAACTGGAAGGTAATTACTCATCCTGCTGGGGTATTAAATTATACAGTGGCCTGCTATGCAAGTTCCACGCCATAAACATTCAGGGAGCTTGGATGGCTGAATGAGGAACAACGCAACATTCACACTTTCGAATTGACGCTTAATCAAACGTTCAATTGGTATCACGCTCGTATTTTCGTCATTGCAGGGAAGAAAGAAATAAAAGGTCACTCACCACTGGATGACGATAACAGAAACTTGGGCTGGGAGGTAGGCTGCACGGCGTGGCACGTCTCTACACAGTTTTCACTACCATCGTGATTCGACCATGTTTGAATCTCATTCTCGAATCAAGGATGCCACTCAGAAGAGGTGCAAATTATCGAAAAATAACTCGGTTAAACAACATATAACGATCCAATTACTTAATAACATTCGAAAACTAAAGAAAACATTAAGAGCACAAATATCTTAGCTTGCTTAAGGTTATCGCCCTCACTGGATTTCCGTTCGCAAATTTCATGACGAACGAAGAAAGACAGGCTTATTCACGCATAGAGAAAAATTCTCTCCTCTCAAAAAAACAAAATTTTACAAAATAAACATAATGAAACATATTAACATATTTGACGTAATGAAACAATTGCTGGAAGCATAGCTAGCATCTTCTAGGAAATCTTCCCGGGAACAATGCCCGTTTCCAACAATTACACATGTCGCCGACATGCACGGCGTTATAGCAATTTCGCCAACTTTATAATAACAAAACAATCATAATTCATTAAAATACCCTGTGTTAAGGATTTAGGTATTTTGCTATTTTTCAGTTTTGCCACTAGACTGTGTTACTTGTTCTTTTTGCCCTTCTTACTGTAGCTTTCACGGAATAAACATCATAAGTTTTTTGCTGTCATATTTTACTGTGTTTGCCATCGTTTTCTTTCGCCAACTATACATCTATGAGTTCATGAATCGCAGGTACAAACTTTCCTAAATCTGTCATCATAAATAACATAAACATTTTGGTCCTTCGAGCCGGATAATATTTGCAACTACCGAAGTTATCTCTCTCGAGTGCCTCGCTTTCATGATCTCAGTTGTTGATTCTTCTGGTCCTTCGAACTGTTGAATGTGTATTTTTGCTGAGAAGACATCGTGATGTTTCTTTCCACCACTTCAGTGTACTGATTATTCGTCGTGTTTGTGACTGTCTCACCGCTCCATGCAGTCGTTTGCACATCACTGATTTGTCTTCCCGCCATCATTAGTGCCTCTCCCGCCATTCCGCCATCTTGTCTCTACGCATCTCCTACTGCCTCAATTTGCTGGCTTCATCAGATACAATGGATCCTAAAAGAAAGCGCACTTTCATCAAAGCTACGCTAACTCGTTTTGAATCCCATGTTCGAGCACAACTATCTCGGAACGGTTTTCTTCTGTATCTACAGCAGTTTCTGTGCCATTCCCATCCTTAACCCATTCTCGCGGCACTATGGGGTCGACCCCATACAAAAGAAAGGCGGGTACTTCCCTAAGCGTCTCGTGGCAGCTAGACCGCATGGCCCACAGCGTGTAGTCCACCACCTCGTCCCATTTATCTGGTTGATCCCCACACAACATCATGATGGTCTCACGCAAAGTTTTGTTGCATCTTTCCGTGTGACTATTCGATGTTGGACGGTAGGATATGGTTATTTTATGGTTGATGCCCAATTCTTTGCACATCATGTTGAATATCTCTGATGTGAAGTTGGGGCCTCGGTCACTAATGACCTGTCTAGGTATTCCATACTAGCATGCCACAGCCCTGGATACTTCATCAGATACAATGGATCCTAAAAGAAAGCGCACTTTCATCAAAGCTACGCTAACTCGTTTTGAATCCCATGTTCGAGCACTTGAATCTGCAAATTCTTCTATGCCATTGAATGATTTCGATGCTGTTCTGCTACGGAAACGCCTGAACGGCGCAGGACCGTTACTCGTTTCATGAGATTCAACTAGAGATCGACGCAGAAGAAACAAATGATACTGACTCTGAATTTGCAGAATTTGAAGATAAGTACTTTAACATAATTACTAGCGCTGAGCGTTTGTTAAGTAGAAGTATGCTTCGCCCAACCTCCCCCTCCAGTTCTGTAAGTTCGCAAAGCAGTTCACGTCACTCTCATTCGTCATCTAATTTAATTAAGTTGCCTACCATTAAACTACCAGAATTTAGTGGAAAGTTTGAAGACTGGCTGAACTTTAAAGACTTATTTACAAGCCTCATTCATGAAAATAGCGAACTCAGCAATATACGAGGCGCATCCAGAAAGTAAGTTTCCCAATTTCAAAGAACTCACACTTACAGGAACATATTTTTTGGCAACAAGTACAGCAATGTTTCAGCTATTTTTCAACATAGCCACCACCAGAATTGAGACACTTGTCGTATGGTGAGATCAAGTTTTGTATCCCCCTGTCGTAGAACTCTGCCGCCTGTGAATGGAACCAGCGTGTGACAGACGTCTTCAGCTCTTCGTCGTTGCCAAAACGCTCACCGGAGGACAGGAATTTCTTGAGGTGCAAGAAAACGTGAAAATTAGTGCTCAGCTCCGATCAACGGTTCTCCATCACGCGCTGCCGCACAAGCTCAACAAGATCATCATTGATGAGGGATGGTCACCCACTGCGCTCTTCATCATGGACACTTTGACGACCTTCAGAAAACTGCCTAAACCAGCGACGCACCATCTGCTTACTCTTGATGTTCGGCCCATAGACCTGACAATGAATTTCAATTGGCGCAATGCTTTGTGCATTCAAGAACTTTATCACCGATCGACCTCGCAGGCGGCGGGAGAAGAAATAAGAGCTTCCATTTCGGACCATTGCTACCACGCTACTGGCCGATCTGTTACGCATGCACAATTGACACGGCTAATTACGTTTACTTTAAAGAGGAAAACATCGGGAAACTTACTTTCTGGATACGCCTCGTACAAAAATTTCATTATTTGCGCACCTCGCTGACTGGCAAAGCGCAGAGGTTGTTAAGAATCTCACCTTCACTGGTGATAATTACATTATTGCTTGGGACAGTCTTAATGACCACTATGACAATCGAAAAATACTAATTCATAACCTTATGAAGGCCATCTTCGATCTAGAGCCCATTCCCAAAGAATCTTCTGCTAAACTACGCACCTTGATTGATTCAGCCAAGAAAAATCTTCGATCTCTGGATTCTCTGATCGATAAAAAGGATCAGAGAGATGCATTCCTTGTCTATCTTATCAACTCCAAATTAGATAACACCACTGTAAAAGAATTTGAAAACAAGACTGCTACTTCTGATCCAACTTCATTCTTTGATCTCGTTAAATTTCTGGAAAACAAGGCCTCTCTGTTGGAAACTCTAGAACAAAGACATGCTAAACCCACAAATGAGCGATCCGCCACGTCAAGAAGTTTCGTCTCGACGTCGTCCTCTTGTCCAGTCTGCAATAAAGATCACAACTTATACCCTTGTTCCATTTTCAAATCTATGCCTGTCAAGGAAAGTTTTGCTAAAGTAAAGAATTTAAAATGCTGCATAAATTGCCTTTCTAAGGGTCACTTTTCTATGAACTGTAGCTCTAAGCACAGCTGCAACAAATGCAAAGCTAGACATCATACTTTTCTACATCTTGATCCCATGACCACCCCCGAAAAGTCAGTTGTTTAAAATGATACGGTCACCTTCTCGGCGTTGTCCTCTTCCGAACAATGTGCTATTCTCTCCACTGCTGTTGTGAATGTTGTTGATCATCATGGTCAAGTTCATCAGGCAAGAGTTCTACTTGATTGTGGTAGCACTTCACCGTTTGTAACTTCTTCTCTATGTAGAAGCTCCAGCTGCCTCAAACTCCATTCAACATCCAAGTTCAGGTCATCACCAATTCTACTACCAATGTCCATTGTCGTTGTGAAATTCTTTTGCACTCTTGAGTGTCCAATTATCGTTTGAAATCTCAGTGTTTGGTTGTTCCTCAGATTACTGGTCATCTGCCCAACATGCCAATTGACATTGCCAGCATAAACATTCCTCATGGCCTGAAGATGGCTGATCCTCACTTCAATGTCCTTGGAGAAATCAACATTCTCCTTGGAGTAAATTCATTCTGGCAAATTGTTCTCACTCGGCTCATTCCACTTGGACCCAGAATGCCTATTCTGCAAGCCTCTCATTTTAGATGGATTGTAGCTGGTTCGTTTCCGTGCAATACTCCACCAGACATTTGTTGTAATTTTAGTTGTAGTTCTATTTGCATTCAAGAGCAATTGGAAAATTTCTGGAAAATGGAAGAACTTGTTACCCCTAAGCTCCGCACCTTGGAAGAAGAAGAGTGTGAATCTCACTTCAAGAGCCATACGAAGCGTGATTCTACTGGTCGATTTATTGTCAGTATTCCTCTTAATAAGGCTCCAGAAGTATTAGGTGACTCATACGAAATAGCTGAAAAATCTCTTCTAAGCCTTGAAAGAAAATTTGCATCCAACACTGCCTTGCATCAGCGTTACACACAGTTCATGCAAGAATATGAAGACTTGGGCCACATGTCCGTTTGCGATCCTGCACCTTCTGAGGTTTCCTGCTTTTTACCTCATCATGGCGTTCTCAAAGAAGATAGCCTGACTACAAAGCTTCGTGTCGGTTTCAATGCTTCTGCTCCCACTACATCGGGTGAATCACTTAACTCCTTACAATTGGTCAGCCCTACCATTCAACAAGATCTGTTCAGTGTCTTAATTCGATTTCGTAAATATGTATACGCTTTCTCAGCTGATATAGAAAAGATGTATCACCAAGTTTTGATTGATGAATCTCAAAGACCCTTGCAGCACATCTTATGGAGACCTGATCCAAATGATGCCATCAAAACCTATAATCTGAACACTGTTGCATATGGTACTGCTTCTGCTAGCTTCTTAGCAATTCGATGTTTGTACGAACTGGGTATTGAATGCTCACAATCCCTTCCTGAGGTCTCTCGAATCATAAAAGAAGACTTCTACGTTGACGATTTGTTGAGTGGAGCGAACGACATCTCCACAGCAAAGGTACTGTGCAAAAATCTTTCTGCCACTTTACAAACTGGTTGCTTCAAATTACGAAAATGGATCTCGAACGAGCCCCTAATTCTTTCAGACTTCATGGACTCTGACATGTATCCTATCCTAGTTGATATTGGCTCGCATGATACTACAAAGACTCTTGGACTGCATTGGTCGCCACTTGATGATAAATTGACATTCTCTATTTCTCTTACCTCTCCAAAAAGAATAGCTAAATATGCTATCCTGTCCGACATATCTCAGAGTTTCGACCCCCTCGGCTTGCTAAGCCCTTGCACTATTAAGGCCAAGATGATGTTGCAAGCACTTTGGTTAGAGAAACTTTCATGGGACGATATTATTCCTCACTCCTTGTCCACTCAATGGTTGAATTTGAAAAGTGCTCTTCCTGCCCTAAACGAAGTTGCCATCCCCCGACATATCATATGCAATGAGCCGAAAAGCATACAGCTTCATGCCTTCTCTGACGCGTCAATCAAGGCCTATGGCCCCTGCATCTATGTGTGCTCTGTTGATCAAAACGGTGCTATTTTCTCAAATTTATTGTGTTCGAAAGCCAAAGTGGCTTTTCTCAAGTCTATATCCATTCCGAAACTAGAACTTTGTGGTGCTCTCACTCTCGCCTGCTTAGCCCAGCAGATTACTTCTGCGCTCCAAATAACGTTTGATCAGTGCTTCTTCTGGACTGACTCCACTATTGTTCTTGGTTGGTTGAAAATGCATCCAAATCATCTACACACGATTGTCGCCAATCGTATATCTGAGATCCAGACACTCTCCAACAATTCTGTGTGGAATCATGTTTCCAGTGGAAATAACCCTGCCGACATCCTCTCAAGAGGGGTCTCTCCTACTGTGCTGAAAGATTCTGCCTTGTGGTTTCATGGACCACCGTGGCTCTCTCTAGAAGAATCTTCATGGCCAACTCTACAAACGCCTTCCATACCACTTGATCTTCCGGAAGTAAAAGGGTTAGATATAATATCTACCACTGCTGCATGTTCTTCATTTCTGTTTTCAAGATTCTCAGATTTTGATCATCTTAATCGCATCGTTGCCCTTATATTCCGTTTCAAGAACAATTGCCTATGTCCTAAGGATGCCTGAATGTATGGTCCTCTTACACCTTCGGAAATTAAGTGTGCCTTCCTGATTCTTGTTAGACTTTCTCAAAACCACTTGTTCCCTGAGGAGATTAAAATTTGTCAATCCCACGATCCTCGATCACTTTCGAAGCTACCCTCCTTGTCCTTGTTTTTGAACTCTGGCGACCTGCTGCAGTTGGAGGTAGATTGCTTAATTCTGACTACTCGTTTAATAAGAAATTTCCCCTCCTCATCTCTGGGAAACATCTACTAGCTAGACTGTTAGTCACCTCAGAACACCTTCGCCTTCTGCAAGCTGATCCTCAACTACTTCTTGCATCACTAAGAGAAAGGGTGCTGGATTACTAATGGACGAAACTTGGCCATATGGGTTGTTCATCAGTGTGTTAAGTGCTTCCGTGCTGCTCCGAAAGGCATTACACCTGTCATGGGTAATCTTCCTCGTAACAGGGTTGAAACATCATTTCCCTTTCAATCTGTTGGGATAGATTATGCAGGCCCTATTTTGATTAAAGACAAAAAGGGTCGAGGCTGCAAGACTTCCAAGTGTTTTGTGTGCTTATTTGTTTGTTTCGCTACCAAAGCCGTTCACCTCGAGCTCGTCACTAACTTGACTACAGATTCCTTCATTCTAACTTTAAGAAGATTCGTATCTCGTCGTGGCTGCCCTTCACACATTTTTTCGGACAACGGGAGAAATTTCCTGGGAGCCCGTTCTTTGCTGCGAGATCTTGGCGTGTTCTTGGAGTCCAGCGAGGATTGCATTACTCGTTCTGCTTCTAAGCTGGGCATTCAGTGGCACTTCATTCCTTCTCGTTCTCCCCATTTTGGCAGCCTTTGGGAGGCAGGTATTAAATCCTCCAAGCATCATCTCAAAAGAGTCATTGGTAACACCAAATTAACCTTTGAAGAATTTTATACTCTTCTAGCCCAAATTGAAGCGGTATTGAACTCTCGTCCTCTGACTCCCCTATCTAGTGAACCCGAGGATTTTGAACCTTTGACACCAGGTCACTTTCTTATTGGTAGACCACTTACCATGATTCCAGATCCCTCGGTCATTCCCATTCTTTTGTCAAGACTCTCCCGATTCCAGTTGGTTCAGCACTTCTGGAAACGATGGAGTTTGGATTACATCGGTGAATTGCAGCAGAAAGCAAAATGGCATCACTGCAGCTCCAACTTGAAACTAGACTCCCTTGTGCTCATCAAGGACGATCTCCAACCACCTATCCATTGGAAGCTCGGCCGTATCACCCAACTTCATCCTGGCAAAGATGGCATTCCTCGTGTTGCCACCATCCGCACTTCTACCGGACTTTTGAAAAGATCATTTTCAAAGATTTGCCCCTTACCCAACGATTGTTAATGTTTTTTGATTATTTGCTTTATTGCTTTCTTTTTGCCACGTTTTGAAAGTCAAGCCTTTCAAGGCGGGGGCTATTATGTTAAGGATTTAGGTATTTTGCTATTTTTCAGTTTTGCCACTAGACAGTGTTACTTGTTCTTTTTGCCCTTCTTACTGTAGCTTTCACGGAATAAACATCGTAAGTTTTTTGCTGTCGTATTTTACTGTGTTTGCCATCGTTTTCTTTCGCCAACTATACATCTATGAGTTCATGAATCACAGGTACAAAGTTTCCTAAATCTGTCATCATAAATAACATAAACACCCTGTTTAAAAATAAACAACTAAATACTGAATTTATTAAGACATATTGCAATAAACACCACACAATTAAACGAACACACACAAAAAAAAAAAAAAAATCTTATGCACTAAAGCGATGCCAGGGAGGCTCTGAACAAAAGAGCATCACTAACAATGAGAATCAAATATAAAACGCAGTTATGTATCAAAAGCTTTCGGCTGGGCCTATGTGACACCCAGTAACATGGCATATCACGTACGCCTGACGAAAACTTAGAACATATACCTATTTAGTATGTTCAACTAAACAAACTATGACCATCCCAATTTACAGAACCTTTCGTGCTTGATGCTTAGCACCTTCAATCCTGTAGGTGACATCCGTGACCTTCTCCACAGTCCTGAACAGGCCTATACATTTATATGCAAATTTTCTTTTTCTTCTGCCCTTCTGCAGTAAGCAGACCTTTCCCCCAATTACGAACTGCCTGGTCGATCACCCTTGGTTCATTTGCCTCAGCTTGTCACGCCGGCGTACCTGGTCAGGTTCACTAACCTCCTGCCTGGAGTGCCTTAGTTTCTGCACTATCTCGGAACGGTTTTCTTCTGTATTTACAGCAGTTTCTGTGCCATTCCCATCCTTAACCCATTCTCGCGGCACTATGGGGTCGACCCCATACAAAAGAAAGGCGGATACTTCCCTAAGCGTCTCGTGGCAGCTAGACCGCATGGCCCACAGCATGTAGTCCACCACCTCGTCCCATTTATCTGGTTGATCCCCACACAACATCATGATGGTCTCACGCAAAGTTTTGTTGCATCTTTCCGTGTGACTATTCGATGTTGGACGGTAGGATATGGTTATTTTATGGTTGATGCCCAATTCTTTGCACATCATGTTGAATATCTCTGATGTGAAGTTGGGGCCTCGGTCACTAATGACCTGTCTAGGTATTCCATACTAGCATGCCACAGCCCTGGCAAACACCTTGGCCACTGCATTAGCGGTTTGCTCCGGTAGCATCACAGCTTCCACGTACCTGATTAATACTTCTGTCATCACCAGCAAGTATTTATTACCCCTTTTCAAATTTTGCACTTGCCCAACAATGTCGATTACTATCTTTTCGAAGGGTTATTGGGCCAAAATCCCAGGCTGCCATGGGGCTTTCATGAAATTTTTCTTGACCCTTTGACACACAGTGCAATGTTTTACTTTCTGAACAATGTCGTTATGCATACCAGGCCAAAAAAAAAACTGCTTACGTAGTTTACGTAATGTCGTTTTCACCCTCGGATGGCCCCCCAATAACCCGTCACGAAGTTGGAACAACAGCTTCCATCACATCACAAGTGAAACACACACCCTCAGGCGTGCGTTAGGGTGCCGGAATCGCGCCGAACCACCATTCCTTCATTCATTGTCAGTCTACCCCATGGCCTCATGACCATGTCCTTGTGCTGCAATTCTCTCCATATCTTGGACAACCACGAATCCTGTTGATGCTGTGCTGCAATTTAACTCTTAAGTGCAGAGTCCAGCTGTACCATCTTACGTTGACACACTGTCATGGTAGGACATTGGGCATACAATTCTTCTTCCCGGGCAAGTGTTCATATTCCAGATTGAACTCTTCCAATTGCAAGGCCCATCGCAGAATTCATTGATTATAATCTTTCATTTTTTGATTAAATATCAACGGCTTGTGGTCGGTAACTATTGTCATGAGAACTCCAAGATAATATGACGGAACTGCTTGGTTGCTCTTACTATCGTGAGTGCCTTCTTCTCTATTACTGAGTAATTTAGCTGACTTTCTTGGAGCTTCTGGCTGAAATATGCGATTGGCTGTACACTATTATTTAGCTCTAATTGTGTATGCCGATGCAGCACAGCTCTAATTGTGTATGCCGATGCATCGGTTGCAAGAAGAAACCTTTTCCCATAATCAGAAGCAGCAATGAGCGGTACTTTGGACAATCTCGCCTTGAGGACATCCAGTGCCTACTGACACACTTCGCTTCAACAGAATTTTACTCCCTTCTTAGTCAGCTCAGTAATAGGAAGGAGGATCTCTGACAGATTTGCTATGAAGGGACGGTAAAAGTTAACGGAGTCTATAAGCCCCCCGTACCTCCCTAACATTCTTAGTCTCCCTCAGCATTCCAATTGCCACCACATACTCCGTTTAAAAATAAACAACTAAACTATTGAATTTATTAAGACATACTGCAACAGATACCACACAACATAACACACACAAAAAAACAAACAAATCTTATGCACTAAAACGATGCCGGCGAGGTACTGAACAAAAGAGCATCGCTAACAAGGAGAATCAAATATATAAACTGGTTTCTGCCGGGCCTATCTGTCACCCGGTGACATGGCATGTCACAGATGCACTGTAGGGCTTGATTTATTTCAAACATTTTGTGTAGCATCACTGCTATATAAACTTTAAATTGCATATCAATTTTGTCAAATTCTGATTACCAGTGCATTAAATATAAAAACAGCAGAAATATTAATATTTGCAGTTGTCAAGTTTGTAACAGCGCATGGAGCCAATCAATATTACGTGGGGCAGGTTAAGACAAAAAATAGCATAGAAACTGAAACATTGTTTATGAAACCCAAGAACAACTTTCCATATCAACAGATGGAGTTCATCTTTCGCAGTGAAGCTGCAGAGTTACACAGCATGAACGATACTGTTGGTAACTGCTATCTCTGACACAAGCTGGTGGAACAAAACGTTGTTCGAATTACTACATTTTTGAATGCGTTTTAATAAGATTTAAAATTCTAAATTAATTAATAACTAATTGGCTGCCAGGCTCATTGCTTGTTGTGCTCCCCCAAACAACAGAATTAGTTGCAATGTTGATCATTTTCGGAGAGGGCAGGCTACAGCCCCTTCGTCCCCCTCCCCCCCCCCCCCACTCCAGCTTAGGACCTGAAGCCTACTGTAATATCTATTTTGTTTTATGATAAAAGGCTGTTTTTGATTAAAATTTATAATGCATCAACTACCCCAGACTCTGTGCTAGTTGATGCAAAATATATGGAAAATTCTTTTTTATTTTTCAGAATGTTAAAACGGCAGTGGTAAGTTATATTTTATGTTTTAAACAGCAATGGTAAGTTAAGTATATGGTGACATTAAAGAGTTTCATGATTTTGTCTTTGGTTTCGAAATTTTTAAAAAATAAATGAAAGTGCATCAACTAGTCCTGGTCTCTACTACAGTAATAAAATATGTCAGTTTTATATGCCAGGAAATAGGATATATATGTAAAAATATGTACGAGGCCTGTCCGAAAAGTACGGATTGAGGCTACAAAAAAAAAAAAAAGTAGAACTCGCTGCACCTTTTTCCTATTCGGATCGTGTGATGGCATTTCTGTAGATGACATAATGAAATTTGCAGCTGTTAAGTGCCACTTCAATTCTGTAATACACTAAAGCAGAACGGTTTTCTTTTCTTGTCACATTGTACAGACAGTGCATATCGTGCAGCAATTCTTGACAAATCACCACATCGCTCAGATCAGGCAGCCTCCCTACTGACTGACCTAGCTCCGTGCGACTTCTTTGCATTTCCAAAGATCAAGAAAGGACTCAAACGATGAAGATTTGAGGATATGGACGTAACAACAAAAAATGCGGTGGTGGAGCTCTTGGCCATCCCAAAGGAGGCATTCCGTACTTGTTTTGACCAATGGCAGCAATGCTGCGCTAAATGCATTGCTGCAGATGCTGCTTATTTTGAAGGTGACTAAACATTTATGTGAGTTCGAACCATTTTTTTTTGTAGCCTCAATCCGGATACTTTCCAGGAAGGCCTCGTATGTATCTACAGGGTTTTATTAAACATATGGCAAAAATTCAACAGGTGATTCTTTAAGTTATTTTAGGAATCTTTGCCCTTTGATGATTTTCGGAATCCTACTTAGTTTCAAAGATACAGGGTGATAAAGGTTTTTCGTCAAAAACTATCATTTAATACCTAATGTTACATGTAAAGCTTCTTAATCTACAATTACTGCTGAAAATGACTACCACCAGCTAGGTATGAATGCAATCGAATGCATATGAATGCATGAATCCAGTCTTTTCCTTATTGACGTCCGAACTCTCTAAAGAACACCAGGGGTTGTTTTTTTATTGCATTATATCCATCAACTACCCGATTTCTCAAATCTTCTACATTTTCCCTTGGAGTAGTATAAACTTCAGATGGCTGCATAGAAAAACAAATCCAAGGGATTTAAGTGCAGGGATCAAGCATGTCATATGTGAGGTCCACCTCGACAATCCAGCAGTCTTGATAAGTTGCATTTAAAAACTTGTAACCAACCGCACTAAAATGTGCTGGTGCACCCTCGTGCATAAACCATATTACATTTCTCGTTGCCAGTGATATAGTCTCTAGAAAGACAGGTAGCGAGTATTCCAAAAAATTTTGATGGATCCCACCTGTAAATGTTCTTGGTAGAAAAACTGGTACAATTAACCAGTTACCCACAGTTCCAACTCAAATGTTCAAAGAAAACTGATGTTGAAAATGGTTTTAACATACTGTCTGGGACTCAAGAGAAGACCTCTGAGTTGTACAATTCCACCACTATACGGCAGAAACATTTGGGTGAGTTCATTTCTAAAAAGTTTGGACAGGGATATTGCAATTGTCGTCATGTTTTTCTCCTGCGTCGCATGTTGTCTCTCCGCATGTCTGCGTTGTTTTTGTTGCGTGCGTGCTTTAGACAACAATTGCAATATCCCTATCCAACCTTTATAGAAATGAACTCACCCAAACATTTCTGCCGTGTAGTGGTGGAATTGTGCAACTCAGAGGTCTTCTCTCGAGCCCTGGACAGTACTTTAAGTGGATTTTGTTCAGCCCACACATAGTTATTGTGAAAATTCATTATTGATTTGCTTGAGAATTTTGCTTCATCGGTAAAAAGATTCTGCACCAGTAGTTGAAGGATTTGAAGCAATGTTTGTAGAAGCCATTGACAAAATGCATACATTGTCCTTCTTTCATGTTCAGCACATTTTCTTCCACTTCTGTCTTTCTTACTGTCATTAGCCTTCCGGGTCCTCCATTATGTTTAGATGTGCCTGTTTCATGAAGGTATTGATGAATACTTTGGAAGGTTTTTCTATCAGGAATGTGATGATTGGGAAATGTCAATCATCTAGGTGTTCTTATACTTGCAGTCATTCATGATAGAGAATTCACTGACAAAACTTTAACCAACAAAGACAGAAAATAAAGATGGATCAACTTTCAAAGCAAGAAAATGACAAGTCATGAGTCTTGTTCAACAATATGTATGAAATCCATGGGCAAACTCAGTGTTTTTAATATCTTCGCTAACTACATACCCCTAGTTGGGTTCTAAAACCAGTTGAGCATTTAGATTCCTTTTCGTCCGGTTGCGTATTGTGTGTACCCGCGTCTGGAAAGGATTTCCTCCTGGCAACCTCTTAAATGAGGTACAAGTACAAAAAAGCAACTGTTTTTAATAATCAGAATTTGTTAAAAGATATCAGTATTGTTTTTGTCGAAAAACCTTTATCACTTTGTATCTTCAAAACAAAGCAGCATTCCAAAAATCATCAAAGGGCAAAAGATTCTTAAGTAACTCAAAGAATCATTCCTTGAATTTTTGCCATATGTTAAGTAAATACCCTGTATAATACTCTTTTAATTTATTACAAGTGTTATTAAACGGGTAAAATATTTTATTTTTCAGCCTGTTTACTGCAATGTATGTGAAATGTTAACTATAAATGGTTTTGAGTGTGATAGCTGCAAAATATGTGCTGATCAACCATGTTTAGTTAAAGCTGATAAACATTTCCCTTGCAAAGCATTATCAATAGAAAGTTCTTCACTTAACCACCACTGGATTAAAGGTATTTGAGTTTTTAATTTTAATATACATACCGAAAATAAACTGCACTGCAAAAGTTTAGGTACACCCAATAATTTACCTTCCAAAAAAAAGGATGAACTCAAAACAAAACAAAAAAAGATTTACTTTTTTGAAACTACATTGCTTTTTGCATAAAACAATAGGAAATAAATTCAAACAAACAAAAGTTTCAGCAATATTAGCATTTCATTCTCTTGCAAAAGTATAGGTCCACCTGCTTGCTTGCTTACTTACTTTTCAAACCCGCTTATTCGTTAGGGTCGCGGGGTCAGCAGCCCTATAGAGGATCTCCAGTGATTGCGATCTTCTGCCATCAGGTGCATGTCCTCCCTGGTAATACCCAAGAACCCAGATTCTCCATGTAGTCTAGCCACCTGGTTCTAGGCTGACCCCTTGGTCTCTTACCTACTGACTTGAAAAATAACATCTACCTAGGAAAACTAGTTTGTGGCATCCGTATAACATGGCCATATCAGCACAACCGAGATCTCTGAATGCGGAGAAGTAGCGGCTCAACACTTAAAGACTCCCTTATTGTACTGCTGTGCACTCTATCTAGTAGGGTAAGACCTGTCACACCTCTCAGAAATCTCATTTTGGCTGCTTGTACCCGTGATCGCACTCTTTCGGTCAGTATCCAAGACTCATGACCATAGGTGAGAATGGGGACAAAGATAGATCTGAAGACTGAGAGCTTCTGCTTTGTTTACCAGCTCCCATTTCGTTACCACAGATCGCCATAGTTCATGTCTGACACAGCTTACTGCACCGATCCAAGCATCCAACTCTTTTTCCTGCTGCCCATCACTTGTGAATGCAATTCTGAGATACTCGAACTTCTCCACCAGTCTCAATGGGGCTCCGCTAACAGGGAGAGCACACTGAGCAGGCTGTCTTAAAAGGACCAGAACCTCAGTCTTAGCCACATTGAACTTCACCCCAGCTTCTTCACATTTGGCTGCAAACCCCTGAGTGGATTCCCCTTACCATTGGTCAGGGGTTTGGATGCTTCAGGGATTCTGTGAGCTATGCTGGTTGTAGCACTGCTACTTTAGGGACACCCTTACCAGAAAGGTCATGGTTGAAAAGTGAGATGAAGAGTATCCAAACAAACACATATCACATGATGTTGACCGGTCCACCTGCTAATAAATTGAAATTATTTACTATACTAATAAAATTTCATATCATTAGAAGGCATTATCTACTTACTACAAATGGCTGAAGTTGTGATAAGTTGCTAATTAATAGTTAGCATACAAAAAAGCATTGTCAATCAACAACAGGAAAAGGGAAACCCTTGTCCGAACATGAAAATGGTCAAATTATTGCCTGGAAGCAAGATGGCCTTTCAAATAAGCAAACAGCCAAAAAGTTAAAATGCTCATATAATCTTATCAATAATTTTTTCAAATTGGGTCGAAAATATGGCCAGAATCAATGAAAAGAGCTCAGAAATTACAGCAAGGGGAAAAAAGAGCTCTGTTACATGAGATCAGGAACAATACAGTAAGTTTAGGATCACTGGCTGCAAGTCTGGATGTAAATGTGTCCAAATCAAATTTATCAAGAATTGTTAAAAAATCTGGGCACTTTGGCTATAAGGTCATTCCACGAGAAATCAACCAGTTTGGTAATAAAGGGTTGCTCGACCATTTCAGATATTTTTTTTTTACACCATGGTTAACCGTATCATTGAGAAGTACAAAATAATTATTTTATTTATCTTGATCCGCTTTGGATCTACGCTCATCTTTCTTTGCTGCAGCGAGGTAAAAAGCAGCATTGCAAGGGTGTGGAAAAATGGCTACCATTTCAGTCCCTTTAAAGATAGAAACTTGCGATTTTCATTATCACCAGGAGGACACTTCAAGCTTTCAGAAAATGTACAGGAATGTTTGAAAATCCCATTTCATCATGAAGTTAATCAACCTTGAAATTAGTAGCTCTTGCCAGCAAAATCGTCATTTTTGATGACCTATTAAGGTGACTAGGGGGTGGATATACAAGTTGCTAAATTTTTTCTGATAACTATGGACACGGTAGATTTTGACTGTGGAGAAATAAAATTTGTGTTTCATACCCTTTCTTCGTTATTTTTTTCATCAAGATACACCTTCTAGTACTCAACAAAACCTGTAAGTTTAATTTTGGGGATCAAAAGGATTTAGGAATTACAGGTGCTCAAATGAATCCGCAAACTTTAAATTCTTGTTTTCATTTTTTATTTTATAATTTTTATTTTTTATGCAATGCAATGGCATGGGCACACGCAGCAAAATTGTCCTGTAAACTAATAAGGTCTGGATGTAAATTGGACATCATCCAGCCCTCCCAGATTCAGTCAAATATCATCCATGCTAACCGGGAGAATGATCTGTTCATTATAACAGTCATGATAGGTGATCAGAAAATATCGATGATCATAGATACGAGATCACAGATAAGCATTTTGCATGCAGATACTGCAAGAAAATTGGCCAGGTGGGTTTCTTACGTACCGGAAAATATAACATTGGCAGGAATAAATAATAAAACACATATCAATGAAACAGTACTGGCTGATATAAGAATAGGTGAAAAAGGTTTTTATGGCAAAAAATTTATAATACATCACCTCCCAGACCGCATGTATCAAGGCATATTAGGGAGCGATATAATCGGCAGCGCGAAATTTGAATTTTCAATTTCATGATAGTATCAGCAAAGAAATTGTCATAGCAAATAACATATTGATAAATCAGATAGAACAAGGAGAACTTGATAATGACCATCAACATGCATTTGATAAATTGATCTCCAAATATGACAGCAATTTTGCTGAAGAAATTGAGGCACTTACTGGTATTAAAGAGGTATTGGTCAAATTTACTGTAGATCAAACAAAACCAATTTTTGTCCAACAATACCTAATACCCAAAGTACACATGGCAGCTCTCAAGAAAAACATTGAACAATACAAGAAAGCTGGTATAATTGAACCCAGTAAATCTAATTAGAACTCCCCAATACATGTAGTTAAAAAAGCAAATGGCGACATTAGGGTCACTTTGGATCTCCGAAAAGTAAATGATGTGACAATGGCATTAGATTTCCCTATGCCAAAGATTCACGAATTGTTGCATGATTTAAGCAAACATCAGCTCACAATTACACCAAAATTGCACAACTGCTTTGCATTCCAAACACCATGGGGCAAATTTCAGCTTACCCGTATGCCCCAGGATACAATGAATTCGGCCCACACGTTTCAGTCCTTTATGACTGACAACCTGTATGACCACCTAGCGCAGGGCATTTATGTTTTTCAGGATGATATATTAGTTTACTCTAAAATGGAGCTCTTAGAGTGGTGAATGGAGCTCTTGGAATGGTTATTTCGAAAATTCAAAGAAAACAACATCATTATGAAACCCTCGAAGTGTAAGATAATGATGTCTCAAGTAACGTATCTCGGACATACTATATCTAAGGAAGTTCTTCAACCCGATCTGGAAATGTGAAACTATCATGAATTTACAACCCCCTACCAATGTTAAGCGAGTGAGATCCTTTAATGGTGCAGTAAACTTCTACCGGCCTTTTTATTGCAAACTTATCAGGGATCCTATCTCCTATAACAGACTTAACTAAAAAGGCCAGAAAATTGGTTTGGTCCTCAGAATGCCACATGGCATTTGAAAATATTAAGAAAATCCTAAGTCAGCCACCAGTCCTGGTCTCAACAAACTACAACAAGGATTTTTTTCTACACACAGATGCTTCTGATGAAGCTGTAGGGACGGTTCTTCAACAAGAGGCAGACAGGGGCATGAAGCCCATAGCTTTCTTTAGCACCAAGGTTCAAGGAGCCTAAAGAAACTATAGCACATTTGAGAAAGAACAATTATTACGCTAATTTCTTCCCATGGTTCTCGGCTTTCCTATACATCTACTTTCGGACCACAAGCCTTTATCTTTTCTATCCAATCTGGGTCAGATGAATCAAAGACTTCTTCGTTGGTCACTTGAGGTCCAAGAGTATAACGTCATCGTTAGTCATATTGCTGGTGAAAATAATGTGGTCGCCAACTACTTATCTCGACCTAGTATCAGGGAGTGCTTAGGGACTATAAAAATAAACTCCAGTACTCTACAGGAAGACATTAAGACATCCCAGAAAAATGACCCCTTTATAAAGAATAAGCTTCAAAACTTAAGAAATAATAAAATAATTTGCAAAAAAGGATGTTTCAAATTGCGGGAAGGGGTGCTACTTTGGTTTAATAAACAGGAGGAAAAAAAAAAAAAAAAAGACAGTTCTCGTGGAGTTAAAGGCAAAATATGTGTCGGAGAAGACATGATACCGAAATTAATCGAAACGGCCCATGACAATAACCTTGCAGGACATAAGGGAGTAAACAAAACTATCTATGCAATTAGGAGGCAATACTACTGGCCATCTCTTAATAAAGACACATATACTTACATACAAGCAAGCAAAATATGCCAAAAGTATAAATTGCCCAAGGGACCAGTGCCATTTCAGAGCTAGCTTCCCATTTCAGAAGATGGCATGGGATCTGATTGGTCACTTGCCAGAAACAGATCAGGGTGACGAATACTTACTGGTCTGCATTAATCCCCTATCGAATTTCTGATCTACAATTGATCTATTTTCATGTTGATCAATCAAAAGAACGATCTTTTTGCTGAGCGATAGATCGAAAAAAAGATCGATCTTTCCTTTAGCTCTAGCTCACCCTATCAGATGGATTTTTAAATCTCTGGTCTGATTGGGTGAACTAAGATTTATGTGTTACCCGGAAGCTATTCCAATAAAGAAACAAGCTGCGGAAACTATAGTGCAGGTATTGGTTGAAAATATAGTCTGCCGATACGGGATTCCTAGTGAAGTCATCTCTGATCATGATGCAAATTTTACTTCGGAAATCATGGGTAATGTCTTTTGGGGTCTTGGTATCACTCATACCTGTACCACTGCCTACCGTCCATGCTCAAATGGGCTGGTGGAAAGGATGAATCAAAACATTCTGGAAACCTTACGTAAACTGTGCGATGGTAGGCCAATCGAATGGAAAAAGTTCCTCAACTCAGCTTTATTTTGCATGAGGACTTCTTAAAATGCTAACACCAGAGACACACCTGCTCACCTTCTCTATGGCTTTGATCCTCGTACCCCGTGGGATGGAGGGGATCGAGTTGACAATACTATGACACCCTCACAATATAAATTGGATCTGGTCGCTAGATTGCACTTTGGCTAATAAGGAGAGTGATCAAAGGCATCTTGACAAGTTGAACAAACGAAACGCAGGTAGACAACTGAGGCAATATAACACAGGAGACAAAGTTCTTCTACTACTGAAAAGTAGAGGTAAAAATAAGTTGGGTCATAAGTATGGGGGTTCTTATATCATATTTGAAAAGATCAGCACTGTTAACTATAAGGTCAAGAATGTTTGGACGGGGGAGTTGCAGGTGGTATGTGTAGATAGACTGAAAACCACATGGGGAAATATTGAGTTAGGGGGAAATTCTTACAGACGTTCAAAGAGGAAACCTCCACCAGTCCTGGAAAACAGCTATGACACTGAAGAAGAAGACGAAACCCCAGCCATCTTCCCACAACTGAGGAATACACCCAATGAAACTGACGACAATAAACAGCAGCAGGAGGATGCTGTGAATCCTGAGGTCAATCAACCTGCTCGGCAGTAAACTCAGTACAACCTCTGTCCACGCCCAAGACTGAATTATAGGAGATTGAACCACAGCCTACTATATAGGTAACAGCCTGTTCAATCGACACGATTTCCATTGAAATCTTAAGACCGCCTTAGTTCAACGACTTCTCACGTGAGGGCGCTTTTAGTGAGGGAAAACCTTGGTAACAACTGTGTTTACTTATGCACAGAGCTACAGCTGATCAAGTCTTTTTAAGTGTCAAAATGAAATAATATTCCTAGATATTAATAAATATGCACCATTAACAAGCCAAAGAATGTTACTTTAAAAAAAAATGCGACATGTTATAAAAAATTTTTTTTAACAATTATATAAGAATAAATATATATATAAGAATAAATAAAAGATTAAGTATTAAATAAGATTAATATATAAGATTAAAATTAATATATAAGAAAACAATAGAATGGTAGCAGTGGTAAGGCTTTTTCAATGCTAAAAAGGCTTTCTTCACCCTACTTAAAAGCACCCTCCTCCTTTACTGCGGTGAAACTTGGAAACTGTCGATTGAACAGGCTGTTATTTATATAGTAGGCTGTGGATTGAACCAAGGAGGTGACCAGCTGGAAATCATCTGGATCTTGGACTTGGAACCTCGGCACCCGTCAACGGGTACCTCTCTTGCCCCCTGGGGGGTGGGAGTTGTGACGTTCGTCTCTTTCAAATTATTGAAACTTGTTTGTGATATAAACCACGTGGCCGAGAGGCCACTTACCTTGTAATCACCAGCTCGATAACTTGCTGTGAAATGGATAAACTTGGCATGCCACCAACAGAGGGAGCCACCGTCAAGTGTGTCAGCAGCCAATGAGCGACTAGAACTCTCGTGAGAGCGAGCCTGCTCTCGCAAGGAATATAAAAGGAGGTACTTTATCGGATTCACGGTCAGACTAGTTTCAGAGTTCATTGATGCAGCACCAGCAGATAGTTCCAGATTTTTCAGCAAGATGTCACCGCCCAGTAGACTGCGAACCGGAAGTACCCAATTCTCTTTTATTTCCCCTTCGACCAAGCGGTATTAATTGTGACTTTATTCTTGAATCATTACTGATGTTAATTCCCTATTACGAACAGTTTAAGAGCTTATATACAGGGTGTCCGGAAATAAATGGTAAATATTCATACACTTGAGAGAACATGGTGTCGCAAGCCACCCCCCACAGAGATACAGGGGGATTAAAGTATGTTGCGCTGCCTGATTGTTGGCTTCTCGCGAGCGACTAGGCAATGTGGTGCAGCCCACATTGGAGCCTACAGATCTCAGTACTCACAAATAACTGCATCAACGATCCCATTTGTGAGGGTTCAGGTAGTAAGCTTATTTGTGAAATAGTCCTGATTGTGTAAATGTATGCAAATCAATACGTGTGCCACGACCTCCAGTGACATTTAAGGTATTAAAGGTTTGTGGAGTGACCTGACAGGGGCAGCCATTCGAGCATACATTGACATCTCTTGAACAGATGTGGGCTGCACCACATTGCCTAGTCGCTCGCGAGACGCCAACAGTCAGGCAGCACAACATACTTTAATCCCCCTGTATCTCTGTGGGGGTTGGCTTGCGACACCATGTTCATAGGAATAAAAATGCTTCTTTATACCTGAGAGAGAGAAAGGAGACTCCACTTGTCCACAAGAACATTTTAATACACCATATATGTATACATTTCGGTCACAATGTGGCCTTCTTCAGTATGACTCCGGAATGACTCCTGGAATGACTTTTCAGTATGACTCCTGGAATGACTTTTGGAGTCATACTGAAGAAGGCCACATTGTGACCGAAATGTATACATATATGGTGTATTAAAATGTTCTTGTGGACAAGTGGAGTCTCCTTTCTCTCTCTCATGTATTCTAGCATCCACAGATTCGTAAGGTCAGTTTTTAATTTATTCTTTAGCTTTGCTTCTTTATACATTTTCTCTCACGTGTATGAATATTTACCATTTATTTACGGACACCCTGTATATAATGGTGCTGACCTGAATATTGTACTTTCTATTTGTTAATTTACTCATCCCACAAATGTTTTAGAAACATTCATTTGTATTTATATTTCATACTGTTTTTTTTTTTTTTTTCGTGTTTACTCTCGCTTCAATTAGTCATCTTGTAAATAAATCGCCTATACTTAAGTTTATCTGCCTGGGACCCCTTTTTGTTTGTTTTTATAACTTTAATCAAATATTCAATAACAAAATTAATTATTGTAATATCACAATATACTGTAAATGCTCGATTGCATATTCAAAGTAATTGACAGGAATGGTGGCCAAATGAACTACTGAACAGTGGTAGACCTATATATTTGCAGCAGGTTGAAATGCGAATATTGTGTAATTAATGTTTCTTTGAATTTATTTCTAGTTGTTTTATGTTGTTGTACACAAAAAGCAGTGTAGTT
Organism: Rhysida immarginata; assembly: GCA_023313115.1. NCBI lineage: Eukaryota > Metazoa > Arthropoda > Chilopoda > Scolopendromorpha > Scolopendridae > Rhysida > Rhysida immarginata. The sequence goes on from JAHWFO010089184.1 coordinate 939,462, forward strand.
TTTTTGAGTTCATTCTTTTTTTTGCAGGTTAAGTTATTGGGTGAACTTAAACTTTTGCAACGCACTTTAATATGTATCAGTAATTTTATGTCACCGCAGGCTTGGTGGCTGAGAGGGTTAAGGTGCAGGTCTTATCACTCTCGGACCCAGCGAGTCGTGGGTTTGAATCCCACCGAGGGCATGGATGTTTTGTTTGTCCCCTTTTCTAACATTTCCTCTATGAGATTGGTATCAGGAAGGGCATCCCGTCTCCTCCTTGTGCTAAAAATCTCACCCGTGCAAGTTCAAAAAAAAACCCGCTCCTGTTCGCGTGGGTGTTTATTGTTGTTGAAGGTGCCTTCTGGCTCCACCCCACCCAAGCGTTAGTGCACACTGGCACCCGAACAGGGACTTGCTAGTCCAAACATTCTGGACTAAGGGTGCCCAAGAAGTAGGAGAGTGTGTATTGGTCATTGAGTATGGGCTTGTGAGGTTGACATTGTGTGGCATATGCTGATGATTGTTTGGGTGATGTGTATGGTTGAATGCACGCTGTGGGGTTAGTTAAGTTTTAGTGGGATAGTTATAGATTCAGCTGTTATTTGGGTATTATGGAGGGTGCCTGCAGTGCATGTTTGCTGCTAGCCCAGAAGCTAGAGGATTTAGTTGGGAGACTGACGGAGTTGGTCGCAGGGCATAATGTTGAGGCACAAGTTATAGAATCAGTTGTAGAGGAACCTCAATATGATGGCACGGGAGTCCCTCTTGCCGAGACTGCTGCGGAGGCCACGTTGAAAGTTAAAAGACGGCAGAGGCCGGTTAGGCCGCTGATGCATAGCAGGTGTGGTTATGCAAGTCTAAGGAGAGGCCAGATTGTAATGGTGGCTGCATTGGGAAGTGCTCAAGGGAAGGCGTTTGGTCCCTTTTGAATTATAAAGTGGGTATTAGGTCTTTATGTGAGGATTCGGGGTATTAGCTATGGAGACATTAAAATTGTTAATAGGGAGCGCATAAGCATGGCTTATCACCAACAAAAGCTCGGCGCCAGTCATAAACATGTGGTAGAACCAAAACGGGATGTCGCAACTTAAACAGGTCAGGTTAAGATGCTGGATGTTGCAGTAGGGACCGTAGGAAGTACTTTGGTGAGCCTGGCAGTAAGTACAGACGAAGTGGTTATGAAAGATAGGTCTGTGGAGACCGAGGAGATTAAGGTTGAGAAGTTAATGATCGATGAGGGGACAATGTATGAGAATCTCATAGGTTGTCAGCTGGTTGATGTAGTGTTGGATGGGGAAATCAACAGTGTAGATGGTGCAGTTGATAGCCAGGGGTTTACCACAGAGTTGGGTGAAGCTGAGGAAGGCGTACCCGATCATTGGGACCAGGCATCCGTCGAACCGGATGAGCAAAGTCCCGAAAGATCGAACGTAAACATGGTTGTAGCAAATACGCTCGCAGAGGAACAGCGATTAGGAGGGGAGGGTAATAGGAGTGGCAAGCACACGACAGTAATGGCGAATAAGCTGTCGGTGTGCGAGCAGGCTGAAAAGTGTCGGACGAACGGGAGGCATAAGCGGTCTCTCAGGCGTAATAAAGCAGGTGACCGCAATAGTGTGGAGAAGGTCGCTCTGGAGATGCCGTATCAGAGGCAAGGTGTAAAAGGCCTAGTGAGGGAGTTTGCCCACCCGGATAGGGTGAGGAAAGGTCAGTCAAATGATGGCAGCTCAAGACTGCCACCGTGGTTTACGAACTAGTTTAGGGGCAGAGAGATTAACATAGTAGTTAATGGGAGTGAATGAAAGGTTAATGTTTGTGTTCATTGTGAAGTATTTGTGGCGTGCATGCAACTCTTAGGGGCAGAAGAGCGTGATTCTTTTGTTCCTAAGAGGGGGCATATGTGACTGGTGTCAGTGTGTGTTTTGTGATACTTTAAATAGGTGTATATTTAAATATTTGAATATAATGG
>JAHWFO010089184.1:941419-965837 GCA_023313115.1 Rhysida immarginata
TCTCTATTAACAGGCGATGATTCATCAACACGTGGAGAGGGGGGGGGGTCGGCACAGAAGTTACAAAGCGTTGTAATTGACGAATGTCACAGTTTGTTTGAAATGTAAAAAAATAATAAAGTTTTTTTTAGAAATTATTTTCCATGAGTTCGTTTTTTTTGGCAGTGGATAATGGTGCTGCGTAAATGTTGTGGTCGTTTCGTTTGTGGGCGAAGTGGGTTATGAATGTGTGGGTGTGTGTTTGTGTTTTGTTGCGACGATGTGTGGGGTAAATAATTTTGTGCATTTGATATAGAATGTTGTTGTATTTTTTTTTTTATTATAAGATTTTTCTTTCGTTGTAAAAGCTGATTGTTGTCCGATGTCTGCAACATTTATCGGGTAGCAATCACTTAAAATCGTTTTTGTTGATGTCTGTGTTTGGGAAATTCGGCCGTCCACAGTGTTGCGGTTGTTTTTCCGTTTGTTAGGAGAGCGTCTCGCGTTTTCGATCGATGTGTTAGGCAGTGAAGCTCACGGCGGTGTCGCGTTCGTTCGTTCCCCCCCTCCCTGCAGCTACATTGCGATCGCTGTTTTTCGAACACAAGCCTATTAAAAGTTGATAAAAACTATAGGCTGCATTGATGTAGTTGGAAGTAAAAAACATTTTACAGGAATTGACTAATCCAAGAAGGGAAAAGATGAGTTTCCAGCCAACAACTGAGATGTGCGTATGGAATGCTCTTTTGTTCACCTCAACTAAGTTGAGAAGATCGACGAAAAAGAAGTTCTGCGGACTGGTGAGAGCGTTCTGATTCTTTTCTTGCTGGGTTGACCAAACTGATTAATTTAATGGGGATTGTGTGCCAGATACTCGATAGAAGTGTAACGGAAATTTCTACCCGTTTGGATGGATTAGTACATGTTCATGGCAAAGACGGAATAAACTCTGTTTAACTTTCAATATAGTCTAAATGGGAAAGCAAATAGTGTAATGTTACGGAAATGTGTGTATTGCGTTATAAACTATACATGTAGGAAGCAAGAACAGTGTTTTTTGAACATTTATTCATGATTAAACATAACTTACTATATAGATTTCTATGGGTTGGTATAAGATTATACCATTGCTTAGCTGAGCACAGGAAACAGTCTAGAGAGGGAGTGTGCTTGTTACATGTTGAGTTCTTATTTTAAAGTATTGCTATTCGATATAAAAGGATCTGTTGTATGGATATTAACGAGCAGATGATGTGTTGATAGCGTTTTGTGCTATAAGCGTCACATGATAGGGGTTACAGCTCTCTCCCCGGTTCCTGATCCTAGGTGCGCTTTGTGACGCCCTAGGTTGAAATTTGATTAAAGGAAAGCACGACGCATTCTAGGAATTACTCTGCTGCGTTAATGGTGCAAAGACTTAACAATAACCATTATCATTATTTACTCGTTATATTCACTCATGGCAGGTTGTTACGAGTTGTTTGATATATTACATGCCATATCTTAGCATTGAAAGTTCCACTGGTCAATATGCTGCTGATTGGGCAATGATTAGTAATGTGTTTCTTGTCAGCTAAAGCTTGCTATGTGTTATGTATGGTTTTGTTAAAATACATTTCTGTCTATGTATAAATTCAGTCTTAATTGTTAAATAGATTGCACATTTTTGGTTTTGGGGCCCCAAGTTTGGTTTATGATAAGTTTTCTTTATTGCTATACCATATTTATTCTAGGAATAAAAAATTGTATTTGTTTATTCACTCTCACCTCCTCCTTGTGCTAAAAATCTCACCCGTGCAAGTTCAAAAATAAACCCGCTCCTGTTCGTGTGGGTGTTTATTGTTGTTGAAGGTTTCTTCTGGCTCCACCCTACCCATGCCTCAGGGCACAGCTTCAACCAAAAATTAACACAGAGACCCCAAAAAATGGAAAAAAACTGAAGAAAGAGAGAGAATTTTATGTTACCAATGTAATATTGCATTCTTGAAAATAACTGATACTTCTATGAAAATTAATAATAAATAAAGAAATTGACAAACTGAAGGTAACTCTTGAATAAAATACACACACTCACCAAAAGTCATGGCACACCCCTCCAATCAGGTTCCCTGTTGGTAATGAGACAGATTCCGCTGCTTCCATTCTCGTAATGCAGGTGCAGAGGACTCCTTGATATCCCACAATCATTGTAAGCAAAACTAGCTACAGAAATAGCAGCAGGCCGAGAGCTATCCGCATTGAACGGGGCATGATTGTTAGTGCTGAAATTTTCCTGCACAACTGTTGCAAGGGTCTCTCGAGAGTACACCCAACGAGGGGTTACAACCCATGTCGGACAGCAGACAGGCCGCCCATGCCTCCTTGATGCCAGAGGTGTTCACCGGGTCACCCGGCTTGCAACTGCTGAACGAAGGGCGACAGCAGGCCAAATCACCATGCGGTACAACCAGGGATGTCCCACAACTGTGTCCATGACGACAATTTGGCAAAACTTGGCAGCTGCAGGCTTTGGGAGCAGGAGGCCACGATGGGTGCCACTCTTGACAGCTCACATCGTCGGCAACACCTAATCTGGGCCAACCAGCATCGACATTGGACCGCTGAGGACTGGCGAAGAGTTGCCTGCTCCGACGAGTCACGTTTCAGCTGTATCAGGCTGATGGTTGTGTGTCTGTGTCTGGCGCAGGCCACATGATGCCATGGACCCTGCTTATCAGGTGGGGACCACTCAGGCAGGTGAAGGCTCCACAATGGTCTGGTGTGTTTTCTCGTGACATGCAATGGGTCCATTGGTGCATCTGGCAACCACTTTGCATGCTGCTTCTTTCGTCGATCTGCTTGGGGACCACCTGCATCCTTTCATGACCTGTTTTTATCCCGCAGGCAATAGCTTCTTCCAGCAAGATAATGCGCCTCAACAAACGGCCCTTGTGACACGGCAGAGGTTAGAGGAACATGCTACCGACTTCACGACAATGATTTGGCCTCCATGTTCCCCTGATTGCAATCCTATTGAACATTTGTGGGATGTCATCGAACAATTTGTTAGGTAGTCACCAACACAAATGGTAAATGCAGCATCGTTATGGAGTGCAGTGAAGGCGACATGACTTGCAGTGCCCGTGGATGTGTTCTGGGGACTGGTAGACCCTCTTTCACGACGGGTCGCTGTCCTTATCCGGGCCAGAGGGGGCCCAATATGATAGTAGGCAGGTGTGCCATGACTTTTAGTGAGCGAGTGTAATAACATGGAATAGCATGGAATGCACGTTTAACATTGTTTGCACATAGATGAGCTCGATAGGTGAATCACATTTGGCCTTGAAGATTTTGGCTGCTTCCAGCACAGCATTCTTGAAAGACTTATTGGATCGGTGAACGATGGACATAGTCATAGAGTGTTTATGACCATTAACCAGAAAGTGAGTTGCATATTGCGACTTCTTATCTTTCTTCCTGTAAGATGCGATGTGTTCTTTGTATCCGGTGGTGAAATTGCAAGGGCTCAAGCCAAAGTAATAGCTATCGCATTGGCTGCAGTCGATTCAGTAAACACACCAGATTGGGAGTATGTCAGTGGTTTGAGATAAGGGCGGGTTGAGAGAGTACAGTAGGGGACTGCGAATCCGGAAACCATGAATCAGGAAGACCGCGAATCCGGAAATGTGTTTGATTACTGGGGGGGGGGGGGTGCATTTCGATCTCAAATGTGGTTTATATCAATTTATTTTTAAAGCATAATCTTTTTTATACACTTATTAAAAGTTTCATGCTAACAGTAAATTGAATCTTCTGATTTTATTGTATCTATAAAATCGTCACAATTTGGTGAAACAAGAAGCCTCACAAGAAGCAATAGGGCTACTTGATCAGCCACCGCGGGAAAAAAATTATATTAAGAAAAAAATAACATTAGTTGATGTAATTAATTCTCCATATCACCCATATAGCGTGCACAAAATAATGCTAAACATTTATGAAGAAAGAAAAAAAACAAACGTCGAGTGCTGAAACATTGACAGATGTTGCTTAGTTTCATATTTGCTGAATAAAATTTAGTTTTAATTAAAAATTCTTAATGAATTATATTCACAATGCACAGTTTTAAGTGTTTTTGATGATTTAGTGTATTTTCAGAATAGATTGTTAGGCCTGATCGCCAACAACGTGTACATTCCGTTAGGCCTAATTTGCCGACGAATTTTCTGCACTTTTGAAACGTTGTTTTAACACAGATCCAATTGAATTTTCTGCAATTTCTAACACTCTTCTGCTGAAGTAAAAATAATACACAGTAATAAATGAATTTATGTGACAATTCTTAGAAACATCGGAAGGAAAATTAATTTTGACAGTGGCTAACTGAACGTGAAGAACGATCTTGAAGTTATGAAATATTTGGTAAAAAAAAAAAAAAAAAAAAAGACGATCGGGACAAAATCATAATATAATTACATTAATAAATAAGATTATATTACATTAATGACTTAATGACTTTAATTGTATTATTGCGGAAACTTTTATTTAAAATTTTTATTTTAAACTTTTAAATAAATTTTAAATAACGGTCGTCAGAAACGATTCAATTACAAACATGTTGTGTAACTTCTCTCAAGGAAAAAGACCATGAATCCGGGAAAACCATGAATCCGGGAGGCTTCTGGTCCCGAGCATTCCGGATTCGCGGTCCCCCACTGTATTTGCAGGACTGGGGGGGGGGGGTACGAAAGGAAACTTGTAGATTGAAGGAAGCGAGGAACTTGAAAATATGGTAGCACTGAGGGTTGAGAAAAGGGATAGACACCCTTTTGGTAGAGATATTTTAGATGATGTATATAATTCAGTGTTCTCTTCAGAAAATTTTATCAGCTGGTTGGAAAAATAAAATAGCTGGATGGACAAAAATTAAAAACAAATAAAATATTATGCAGTGGTGTGCAGTTTTTCATGTATTCGGCCGGGCAGTCACCAAAATCAACCGGGCGGCACGCCTGTTCAAAAGGGCCTGGAAAGAACCCTGTAATTAATAAAAAGTACCGTATATTTTCGAATATGGGGCCATCCATAAATTACGTCACATGAATTTCACGATTTTTGGACCCCTCCCCCATCCTTGTTACAGATGGCCACATTTCTGTGACCTCCCCTCCCCTGGTGTGACGTCACATATTTTGCAATTTTAAATTTAGAAATTATTAAATTAAAACAGCACTTCCTAAATTATTTATACAGGGTGATTCTGAAAGAGTGTATAACTGTAAGTGAAGACAAAGGTGACCAAAATGAACATTTTCTTTTAATCCAATGTGGGTCCGAATTTGAACGCTAACTGAGATATGAACAGAAATAAATATCAAGATCTACAAGTTAATAACTCAGGATCTGCAACACCTACAATAATGAATTTCGAAGGAATGATAGGGTAAATAAAACTCTGTATACCATTAAAATTTTATCGAATTCTAACCACTAGTTTCCGAGTTACGTACTCAACATCGTAACATGTGCTGGTTAGTACTCGCATGTGAGCACTGTTACGATTTTAAATGCATAACTCGGAAACTACTTTTTGGAATATGATCAAATTTTAACGGTGTACACAGTTTTATGTACCCTATTATTCCTCTAAATTTCATTATCCTAGGCATTAGAGAACTTGAGCTATTAACTAGTGGATCTTGGTGGTAGCATTTTTATTTCTGTTCCTATCTCGGTTAGCGTTCAAATTCGGACCCACATTGCATTAAAAGAAAATTCAAGTTCATTCTCGCCACCACGGTCATTGCATACAGTTATGCACACTTTTTCAGAATCACCCTGTATATTTCTATTTAAAATCTTTTTTCATAAATTCATCAATAAATCAAACATTTTAGAAAATTTACAAACCATAATCAATCAAATCAACGATCAAAATTTAATCATTTCTTGTATCCATGGACTTTGAACCCTTTCCTTTATATTATTTATGACTGGCATAGCAGTTTCTTCGTTTACGATTTGGATAATGTTAAGAATATTCGATGTGTCAACATCATCTTCATCCAAACATATAGCATCGTCATCGTTTATCAAACAAAGAACTTCCCTGGCACATTCCAAAGATGGCCGATGCGCTGACCTAAAGGTAAAGCGAGTGTAAACTCGTGCGGCCGCCACATGCTAAAAAGTGGTAAAACAAATTTAAACATTAAGTGACGAGGATGAATCAAAAAGTAAGATACACTCAGCATCACCATCTGTGGTCGAAGAGCGCCGATATCATTCACAGTTTTTAAGGATGTTGCCTATATGTCTAAAATTGCAATGTTTTCATGTGTTTACTGCCTACGGAAGAGCATTGTTGTCATGGCATAGCAACTGGTTGTATACTCCAGGTTGGAGATTCGCGGAACAATCCGTTTGTGGGCGAAAGGCTTAAATTGCACTGAAACCCATAAGGAAATTTGCAGTGTCTACGGGGATAATGTGATTTCTTGTCCTGCAATTGTGAAGTGGTGCCAGCAATTCGAAAATGAGCGCTCAGATTTGACGGACTAATACCGCACAGGACGACCATCCATGTCCAACACCCGAGCACATTGCCCGCATTAATGAGACGATTCTGGACAATCGACGAATCAGAATTATAGAAATACCACAACGCTTAGCGTTTCTTTTTGGAGTGCACTGACATGGTTGAAAAACGCTGGAGCAGATTTTTTCTGCAGCGGCATAGAAAAGTTATTTTGACGTTCAGACAAGTGTTTATAATTGTTGGGTGATTATATAGAAAAGTGAAATAAATGGTGCACGTTTCCTCAGAATGTGTGTAAGGGATCTTAACTTATATCTGTTTTTACTGTCTCAACAACAAAATGAACGTTTACCAACTAAAATAACACGCGAAAAACTACAAACCACACAAACTAACACTTATGAAACAGGTAAATATTGAATATACCCACGCGGTCTGTTAAAAATAGAACGCATGCAAATTTTGACGTCATTTTGCGCATGCGCCTTGCGGAAGGTGTTAGGAAGCCCTAGAAATGATGTCCAGGGGTTCCGGACGAAAGGGCGGGGGTGGAGTGCGATGTTAGCGTTAAGAGGGGGGCGTGGCTCTGAAAACGGGACGATTAGCGGGTAAAATAGAACAAAAATACCTTTAAAAAGGTACTATTAAAGACATTTGTTGATAAATACGAATACTTACAGCGCAGCAAAGACTCAGATCGCTGTTATCGAGAGATCAATGGGAGGAAGAAGAGAACCCATGCTTACTGCTTGTGGGTATGGCAACCGTGCAGTTATTTTGGTGGCAATTTCCCAGATAATACTGGTGGCTGGACCCAATTTAACGTTCCTAACATTTAGTAGTAAATTACTTTATAAGAATCGAATCGGCATAATTTTAAGAGAACGTAAGTGGCAATCTAATGCCGTTAATCAAGACAAAAGGGACATCGCGACAGCTAAAACAAGCCGAAAATGCTTTGAAAAAAAACAGTGCTTACCTTGAAAACATGGTTCCGGTAAATTTGAAAACAACGTAAATTTATTAATTTACTTTGGGTATACCAATGACGAAGGATAGGCATTACGGACAATATTAACCAGTCATTTTTCGAACACGCTGAGCTTCTTGTCGTGCCTTCTTCGATCATTACTGATTAAAAACACCATTAATCATAAAATAGGGGCAGAGAAACGAGTATAGTTCAATTTTGGGGGCATAATCCATTTATAAAACTAAATTACAAGCAACAACCACTACAAATGTTCGAAAACTCCGCGATATGCTAATTATTTGTGGTTGCCATGGCAACGTCAAGTGCGCACGATGGGAAGAAAATGCAATTTTGCCACCAGTGGCATTACTGCTCCCGCTGTCAATAGTGTCGATCTGACTAAAAGTATGAAACCATCCTTGCTCCAAAATTAATAATTTTCCCTCCCGTATTAATAATTTATTTACAGAGGGAATGTCCGAAAAGGGTAAATTTTCGGTATCTGCACAATCGCAACCGCGAGTCAAATCGCAAACGACCCCCAACCTATTTGGTGAATTTACTTTTTAAAGACTGGGGGGCTGCACCCCCCAGACCCCCCCCCTCTAACGAACTGATATATACCCCGACCTATTTGATTGCAGGGGGCAGTTGGTTTCCCCCCCGGCCGGTTACAGGAATCGTGACAATTCAATTTGTGGATTCAGTCATCGCGCGATTGTGCGGATACCGAAGATTAACCCCGAAAAGAGCATTAACAACCCAAAGGGAAATGGCACGGACCGTTTCTGAATTTATTTTTGCTAACCTGAATACTTGGCTATGAATTTGTCAAGCTGAATACTTTGTTATGGATTTATATTGTAGGTCAAATTGATGTTTATGATTGATTTTAGTCATTGATTTTTTGTATGACTTTTTTATCATACAAATGGCATTCCATATACATTTCTTCATGCAACTGCTATTTTCAGTTAGACTTGCGCAGCTCCTAATGGCAGATTTTATGCAAATTTCTAAACTGAAAGCATCTGGTGTCAAAATTGGGAAACATGAAGCCACCTGGTGTCGAAATTGAGAAACACGATGCCACCTGGTGTCGAAATTGGGCAACTCGTTGTTTCCAAGCTATAACGAAGCTCAGGCATTGTTGTCCTCACTATAAAGACGGAATCTTTGAGGTTCCATAACTCCCTAACTAGATGATCTAGATCAAAACCGAACGTTCCATTGGACTTAGTATAATTTTATCTATAGATGGCTATAATTAGAACGTGTTACTATAAGGGGATCTATTTTTAACAGACCGCGTGGGTATATTCAATATTTACCCCAAAATTGACGTTTTGGAATATAAAAGAGTGACAATCGATGTCGTAGTTGCTAAAACTGGCCTTAGTCGTGGAGCTGTTCACTCCATTATCAGAAACCATCTGCACTACAGAAAAATCTGTGCACAATAGGTCCCGCATCATTTGACATAAGAACAACATGGAGTTCGAAAGACCATTTCCCTGCAACATTTGACTCGCTATGAAAGGAAGGAGAGAGTTTTCTCAACAGAATCGTTACATGGGATGAAACTTGGTGTCTTCAATGGAAGCATTATGGATCCAACCCCTGAAAACATCAAAAGCAATCGCAAACAGCACGGGGAGGTTTTGGAATGGTTCCACACGCAACCGAAAGACTTCTTCCATAAAGGAATTACATGCCTTGTTACACAGTGGGATAAATACCTTAACACATTTGGAGAGTATTTTTAAATTCCTTGTATACACTTTGGATAAAATAAATAATTTTTGTTTTCATTTGTACGACTCTTATAAATAAAAAAAAAAACACCCACACAAATCTAAGAACATGAACGTATACACAAAACGAATACTACGCTATAGATCATAGAGTCTAATTTCATGCATTAGCATAGAGGGGCCCCTCAGTTAACTAAGTGAAGGCTATTAGCATTTAACAATAATAGTTAACCGCAATACCAGGACTTCAGCTAAGTGTAACTTCATAAATAGGTCAACTAAGTGCAACTTCACTAGCAAAACCTGTGCCGATAAACGAGCTGCCGTCCAGTCCTTTGCAGGTGTATCACTGCAAGACGGGAGTACTGCCTGCAGCTAATGTACCCACGATAAGATTCCGGGCTATCAAGTATTCGACGCTACCGGACGCACACACTGCCATGTGAATCCTTTAATTGGGATGGGGGGGGGGGGTAACACGGGAACCCCTGTCCCCGTTTCTTAGGTGAGGCATACTGCAGGTGCAGGTTCTCGGCTTCATTAAACTTTTCGCGCAACTCTATACAACCAACAGCCTGCTCTCGGTGCACAACTGTTTTGCGCACTCCTCTGCTCTTATGCAACAGCACCCTTCATTCTTATACTAATTATAATGACTAAGCTATCAGCAGTTTCTTAACAGGAAAATTACTGCCAAAGACAACATTTATCAGGATTCATAGTTCGCTCAACAAAGCTCGGGGTACACTAATACGAACTGTTCTTAACACAGTTTCAAACACGGGACTCTTCTGAGAACAAGACCTGGCAAAACCACTAACAAAGTCACACTTGAATCACTAGTCGGCATAAAGCCATCACGATGCAGAGTTTCCGTCGCGGTGATTAAGAGATAGGAAAAAGTTCACTCACCCAGTATGACATCAATTGGCACAAGTTGCGGGCTTCTCTGCTCGATACAACAACTTATGATCTTTAGGCTGGCACCACTTCGGCAATGACTCCATCCGACGAGGGCAATACTCTTTCCGTCAACAGCATAACACGGTATGCAGGTTCCAAAACTGCTTGAAACTTTCTACTGCATTAAATTTCGCATAATAATTTGATGCGATAATGCTTAAATAAGCAGAAATTGCAGTTAATGAACATTTCATAGTTCGGTGACAAAAGTTCCATATATCAAATATGGCCGCCTGCCATTCAAACGAACTATCGTTCTGCAGATATGACTAAGTTTCACTTCAGAGAAAATTAAATTACATCCATACTGAAAGAGAACTTCAGTCAGAAAAATAAAGAAGACAAGAAAACGTCATTAACAATGAAACAAGAGGCTGTCAACAGCTTCCGGGAAATTCTCTGAGAAACAATGACAGCCTCAACAATGCCTGAACGCTGTCACTCATAGCAGTCACGACAGCGGCCAAGCAATTGAGCGAAACTTAATTTTTTAAAAAACACAACGATCCTATCATTACAGTAAAATGTTTTAATACAATGAAATAAAAGAAAACAGCACACTGCACCACAAGAAAATTACCATTTAACCAGACAAGGCCGGCACTCAGACAAATATCGACAAGCGCACATACGCACTCGCTCACCCCCTTCCACTCATCTCAACACACAGAATGAACGATCTCAACAACAAAACGAACGTTTACAAACTAAAACAACACGCGAAAAAATGACAAACCACACAAACTAACAGTTACGAAACAATTTCCACATGAGACACACCTCCCACACTCCTCTGCCGGACACGTTGCATTATACTGACATGTAAAGTCAAAGAACGACCTGGACAAGCAAACCGTGCCATCACTGATGATTCCAAAGCCAAAATTGACACTTTGGAAAACAAAAGAGTGACAATCGATGTCATAGTTGCTAAAACTGGCCTTAGTCATGGAACTGTTCACTCCATTATCAGGAAACATTTGCACTACAGAAAAATCTGTGCACAATAGGTCCCACATCATTTGACATCAGAACAACATGGAGTTCGAATGATCATTTCCCTGCAACATTTGACTCGCTATGAACAGGAAGGAGACAGTTTTCTTGACAGAATCGTTACACTGCGTGCGGTCATCAAATGCAAGCATCCTGGAGTGCTTACAGAAGGAGTGCTTTTCCCCCACGACAGTGTGCGTCCTCACATCTCAAAAGCAACGGTAGACCTCACCAAAAAGTTAAACTGGGAAGCAATGCAGCATCCACCTTATAGCCCTGATTTAATTTCCATGTGACTTTCACATGTTTGGGGATCTCAAGAAACATCTGAAAGGCTGCAGGTGTCAGTCAGATGATGAAGTGAAGGAAGAGGTTCTGGAATGCAACTGAAAGACTTCTTCCATAAAGGAATTGCATACCTTGTTACGCAGTGGGATAAATGCCTTAACGTATTTGGAGAGTATTTTTAAATTCCTTGTATACAGTTGGATAAAATAAATAATTTTCATTTTCATTTGTACGACCCTTATACAATAAAATAGGTATATAGATGTATTTGGTATCAACCAAAAATTATCATGCGAACGACGTTAAGAACATGTATTTGGTATCAGTCAAAAATTATCATGCGAACCACGTTAATATTCATCTACCCCAAGTGTGAAATCGAGAGCAGTAATACAATTTTATGGTATTTTTTTTGGATGGGGGGATCTTTATTAATATAAAAAAGAGTTTCGACTCATTACACGAGTCAATTTTATTTATTTAAAATGTATAGTAAAATAGTCAAATTATTTTCTTTTTTCTTTTCTTTTTTTTTTCAATAATAATAATAATAATCACCCCCCCCCCCCCCCCCACAACTGTAGATGAGGAGTAGCGTAGTGATATTTGGTCAAATCATTTTTCATATAGATAATATAAAACCTACTTTATTTTTATTTCTTTCCTATCTTTATATAGGAAAATTCTGTTACACTTATACTTTTTTGAGAGACTAGGTCGCAAGCGACAAAAAATATCTGATAAAAACACGGTGGATTTGAGTTCATGGCTTTAAATTAACCAATGTTTGTTCAATCTTTTTCTAATATTGAAATTAATATTGTAATTTTTCCGAACAATAATAACCAGTCATATATTTCAATCATAAATTATGATGATATTCATGTGTTAAAGCTATTGTCGGCGGTTCATCATCCACTCACTTTGCTCCAAGATGATGTATTGTTGCGATATCACAGAATGCTCTATCGCTATTGGTCAGCAGTTCGTTGATAGAACCATGGTCGCCACCAAAGAAATAAACAGTTACACTCGTTCATTAAAATGAGATTACTATAATTTACACATTTCATTAATAAATTTAAAAAAGCTTCATGAGATATATAAAAATAATTTAAATAATTATATAAATAATAAAATTACTGTTTAAAGTGCAATTTAAAATCCTATGGGATGCTAAACAAAGTAGTTCGATCTTTTTTAGACTTAAGAAGTTTGCGGCCTAAAGTGAATGCAGCCAATATTCGATAAAATACGGTAATCCATGATTTCTATAATAATGGCTCAACCTGTTATGAGAAAATCCATTACTCCTCATCTTCAAAAGTGCTAACTTTGTTCTTTTACTAATTCTTTAAAGTTGGAAAGACTTTCACCACCCGTAACTAATAATACCGTAAATACCCGAGTATAAGTCGCAAAATTTTGTACCAAATTTTGAGTGAAAAAACAGGGGTGCGACGTTTACTCGAGCCTAGCTAAAATTACCTGTCGATGGGCTGCCTATCGATGTTGATATAGTCTGTTTCGTTACCAGCTGTTGTCATGTTTGATTGAATAGAAAACGAGTAGTTAATATATTCCACTTAATATTCATGAGCGCACGCTCGGTCATACAGCAGCTCAAGTCTGTTTACGAAATCCCTGACTGACTCATTTTTTCGCTGTCTCGCGTTAATAAACTCTCAATCTGCATCTTCGCTCGGCGTTATCTTGGGGAACAATTTAATCAATTTCTGAGCGAATGTAGAGAACTCTATCACTTTGAAGAGCTCAAATTCGGCCGCCTTCTTCGCCACAGTTCCTTTCAGTTTCGACTTGGCGATTGTGCATTTCAACGCGTCCGGCCATTTGGCTATCTCCCCAATCTGTTGTATCGTGTTAATAAACTCATACTCCGGGATCCCCCCATCCTCTCCCGAAAATTGCGGTATAACACCTGCGAATCCCGATAATATTGGGATTTCTATCTGGCTAGTCGTCAGTTCTCCATCGCCTCCCCTTTCGTAAGATTAATTAAACTACACATGTTTGGGAAAATATTCCCAAACATGTAGTGATATATTTTAATATGTCACATAGCTTCTCCCCTCAAGCTCATATCATTCTCTTAATGATATACAAAGAACAATTAGTTAAACAAAACGACCAAAACCCCCAGGAACGCTAGCGCGCTCGAAGTAACACAGAAAAGTCGTGTCCCCGTTACGCAACCAGCTCTGGTCAAACGGCACCAATGTGAGCATTGTTTATTGTTAACAGTCCGTCGGCCAACCCAAACTAGGGTGGAGTCAAACAATAGAACCATGCCCTTTTGGCTCCGCCATTATTAACAAAAACCCCTATACGTCTCTAATCCCAACTCTACCACCCTGAGTTGTATCTTATCTGTGATCGCATAGTGCTAATTCTCATAAAAATATAATAAAAGATCTGTGACCGCAATAACTTTATAAATTAAACAATTCCCTTCCCCAGTTGTGATTATCCTACCCTCTTGAACAAAAGAAACAGCGACTTTAAGAGTAACACGTGCATGTCTATACTAGGAATAAGGCACATGGAAAACTGATCGCCGTCAACAAAATAGTTTTATTGAAAGGCAAATTTGCTTTAAAAAAAAATCATTCTAAAATTACATAAAAAAACAAACAGTTTAAATACACAAATGGCAATAAAAGGGTAATTTGATTATAATAACTAAGTGAAACAAAACAAAAGGCTCTAAACAAGGTTGTCCCCCCCCCTTCCCTTTCTCTCTCAATTAAAATTCACTATACGTCAAACAAAAAAAAAACTATTTCAAATAGGCCTGATTTCTCACTGTCCATACTTTTCAAAGTTATACCTGAGCTCAGATAAAAGTCCACTTATCTTTCCGTCACCAACATCAAATTCACAGTCCGTAGTATTTCCTCTCTCCTCGTCTTGCTTGCCCCAAGGTGACGCTTGCCATCTCCGACATTGCCGGTGTCCGCTGCCGCTGCCGCCGTCGTTTGTCCGCATCTGTTGCTTGGCCTGGCTGGCTACCGACTCGATACACCGCTTCACTCCACGATGTTCCCTCGAATCTTCCCGCCAGCGCAGCCTCCCGTCGATCCACCTTCTCGCGACGGCCAGCCGGGTAACGTTAACTTCTCCCGCCGGAAAATGGTGCTGTTGTCTCCGCTGTAGATCTCATTTCCTTCATTCGGGCGGAACGACCTCCACGCCATGGCAGGCCGAGCTTCGACCGCCAGGTGTGGAGCCGAACTTCGAAAAACTTTCTTTCCTCGCTACCACATAATTGTTTTTCTAGAACCTTCCACAGAGAGAGCTGTCGACTGAATCACTCTCTTTCCTTTTCTTAAAATTCCCACCTCGTTTTTTTTTTTTAGTTTTTACTAATAGTCCCGCACTTTGAGCCTCAGCCAATCGGTAATTCCAGCACTCGCTCCCCGGCTCCACAGTTGCGCAGGAAAATCATTTTTTCAATCATATTGCGATGAATGGTCAGAGCAGCCAGCTCCGTCGCCGTGGCAACTTCCGCTCAGCTGCTGGTAACCCCCCCCCCCTTTTAAGAGCTTACTTCTCACGCTGATAGAACAAAGAGCTGGGAACGAGGCCTAAATCGCCGATTGTCTTACTAACTCTACACACTAAATGTGAATTACTGAACAATATACTATAAGAAACAATACATAAAGAATTGTGTGTAGTTGCGTTGGAATACTTTGTTTCATAAATTTCCATTTAAAGAGTTGCACGTCGTCAGTTCTCCATCGCCTCCCCTTTCGTAAGATAATTAAACTACACATGTTTGGGAAAATATTAAATGTTAGTGATATATTTTAATATGTCACAGTATAGTATAAGATTATTAAATTCTACTCTTCCCCTTTTCCAGTATTAATACCCCGTCTTATAGCTGACAATTTATTTTGACCACAATGAGCAATTAATCTTTAATTTAAAGATGCAAGATATTTATTGACAGATAAACAAAGGTACAAAACAAAAAAAAAAACTTGCCAATTAATGCAAAATATTGGCTTGATAAAACTTAATATCACTGATGGTTCTGAATTGGTTAAAGCAAATTAAATTTAAATAGCACATGAAATTATTAAATAGCAATTGGCAATTTACTGATTAAATCAAAGGATCCTTTTTTCTATCCAAAAAAATTTACACTAATCATAGAGTTCTCTAAGAATAATTAAAGTTCCTTGCGTAGTAAGTAACAATTTGTCCATATTCAAATAATTATGTTCGATACTGAAATTTCAACTCTGTTCTCTCTCAAATGAAATTACACTAGCGTGGGCCCAATTAAGTTTAACACAGTTCCTTGTGTTATCTTAATTCGCACTAACCTGTTATTGCCTTGAGTGGCCTTCTTGCCTTCGCCTCCTCAGCTGTTGCTCTGCTGATTTCACGTTGTTGTCATCCTGGCGTAGTCTCCTCAGCTGTTGCCTCGCTGGTCTTTCGCAGTCGTTGTACCGGTGTCGCTAAAACTGTCCCACGTGTTGGCCACTATTACTGGCTCAGGACTCGAGAATCGCCTTGCTTAAACCCACAAGAAACGCCTTCTTGCCCTGTCCTGTCCCATTGAGTAATAGCGCTTACGTTGCGTGCAGTCTCAGTTTACCAGCGTTTAACCTGCTCCTTCCCGACGATTTGTTCGCTGGTGCCTTGCATCGGCCGACGTTCTCTGTTCGGTCCCGGAATGGTGGCTGCTATCACACCTCGACTACGATCCTGGCAGTGGTCACCGTGATGCCATCGTCTCGTTTCGGCTGAAACGATCCCGGCTGCCATCGTCGTTGTACCAGTTCGCAGTAGAGCACTTTCTGCACCTTACTCGACAACTTCTGTTGGTCAACACTCTCTTACATCTCTCTTCTGCCTATTCACTTCTCATTTTTTTCTATATAAAATTCTCTTTTACTACGCAAAGGATCTCTAACCTTGAACTCTATTTCCCTGAATTTCTTCTACCCCTTTTGTTCTCTTTTCCCTTCCCTTCCTATCGCGATTCTCTCCCCCCTCCCCCCACCTTTTCTTTTATTTCCTGGTGGTTCTTCCTCCCATCTCTCAGGTTAAATTATCGTAAATTGCCAATTTGAATAAACACAATCATATTAGAAATATTTTAGATCAATAAAATAGCTACTTTAATTGCTACAAATAACTTATAAAATCTACTTTATTATTATTTAACTCTCTCATGTGTTCACTCATATTTGTCAGCTCAATTATTTAAAGCCATTATTTAACCATCAACGATTTCTCTTATATTTCCACTCCCCCCAAGTTTATTTCCAATATACTTGTGTATATTTCGTACGTCTACATGGATATAAATGTATTTATACCCATAGAGACTATTTATATGTCACAGAACAATAGGGGGGTTTTCAGTAGGAAACGTTGAGCAGTTCATACACCGCAGTTTCAGATCTTTGGCTGTGCTTTCAGAATTTGATGCAGCTCAGAGTAGAGCTCTGACATCTATCGTGCTTATTGCAGTCGGTCTTCCAGACCTCTTCTTCACTCCATTTGTTTGGGATCTTTTAAATACGACGTAACGACATGCTTACTTTGATATAAGTGAGCCAATTTCTGAAATTCGTTTCCTATCATTGTAAAAGGCAGAAATCTCCCCCTTTTCAAATGCAGCTAAAGATTTGCCTCTTGGCATGTTGTTCTCTGAGCACTAAACATCAAATGTTGAAAATGCTCTCTATTAGAATTGTATGCTCCAGATGCAACTATTTTCAAGAGATTTTCAAGAGTTCCTATACTTTTGTCACGTTGATTTTTTAGTACTTTCAGTTTTAAACACATTAATGAGATGATTTCTTCTTTTAGCTATACATTTAAATCTCAATTAAGCTTTACAATATCTGGAAAAAAAATAATGAATATTCCAAAAGGTGTTTTTTTTTTGTTTTTTTTTTAAACAAACAAAATAATACAGTTCCTATACTTTTGTCACTTACTGTAAATGTCCTCTATTGCAATTTATTTCATGTAATCAGGAATAGATGAAGAAGGTTCATCTGTTCCTCCTGTAATCTTTGTGCAAAAAAATTATGGTGGTCTTTGTGTGTCTAGAAGTTTTTTTAGACGATCCCGGATAACCGAATGAACCGGATAATCAGGGTTCTACTGTATTAGCACATATATTACGCATAATTATCCCACAATATTATATTACAGCTTTGCATTTATTATAATAAAGAACTACACGTGGTAATCTAGAACTTCTTTTTAATTTTAAACTGCTTGAAATATTTCTTTTGATTAATTTAAAAACTTTAGTTGATCATATGAAATATAACAATAAAATGCAAATATACTTTTCCTTTAGGAAATCTGCCTTCTGATAGTAATTGTGATGTCTGCAAAGAAGACTGTGGGGATGAAACTGGTTTATGTGATTTTCGTTGCTGTTGGTGCCAGAGAACTGTACATTCTCTTTGTTTAAGTTCTGCTAATACTGTCTGTGATTTAGGGAAGTTCAGTAACTTTATTGTGCCACCTAACAATGTAAAATTAAAACTTGTTGGCTGGAAAGGACGTCGTCATCTTATAGTAGCTGAAGTGAAACCTGGCACTACAAGTAGCTGGAGCCCTTTAATCATTATAGCAAATCGAAAGAGTGGAAGCAATGAAGGTGAACTAATTTTAAAAGCATTTCGCAGCATTTTAAATCCTGCTCAGGTAATTTCAGGCTATACTTTTCTGTTTAAGATGTTCAAATTTTTTCCCTCTCTCACTCTATTATTTTTAATGAAAGAACTATATTTCATAAAATTGAGCATTATTTGCATCATTTTAGGTTACTGATTTGCATGACCTGCCCCCAGAAAATGGATTAGAATGGTGCCGTCTTCTGAAGAGCACTGTATGTCGTATTTTGGTTGCAGGAGGCGATGGAACCATAGGCTGGGTTTTAAGCACTATCACAAAACTTAATTTAGATGTGAGTCTGAATTTACTGTATCTTGTTTTTATATTATAAAATAGTTTTGAAAATAGTTTCATAACCGTTCTATTGAAAGGTGACAATGAAATTTATATGTTTATTATAAATTTGTTGATAGAAAATTTCATAGCTATTCTACTAAGTTAAATTGAATTAATTTTTTTCCTTAAATAATACCTGAGAATAAATAAAATAAACAAGAAAACATATATAGGAATGGGAGGAATGGGACGGTGGGAGGAGTGGGAGAGTATAATTTCCTATATTATTTATCAGATTGTAAGCTTCATCGATGTCACGCTAGGTGGAGCATGTATAGGGGCCCTGTTGGTTGTAATGGCTGCCAGATGCAACAGCGTGCTTTAGGGCTGCAACATAGTCTGCGTTTTGAGCATCAAAAAGTAAATAAAACATGTTCTCTTTGTAAGAAGATTGTTGGAGAATAAGTCGCGATCATGCTGATATCAAGATTTTAATAGAAACAGTGTAGATTATTAAGAAAGCTTAAATTCAGGCCCATTAGTCACATGTTCTTTTGATGTGCTGATGTAATAACGCAAAGCCTTATGGGAGAAATGGGACAGTGTTCTATTCCTCCCTAAATGATTAACTGGCATAAAATAATAAATAAATAAATTTATAAGACTTTAGAAAAATTAATAGGGGTTAATCTATTCTCTAGCAACTGCAAGGAGATTTAAATGATTTCAATTTCACACGTATAACTTCATTATTAAGAAATGTTTTGAAAAAACTTTATAAGCAGCCACACGGATATTGCAAGTTTTTGCAATGAAAATTATGATTTTTCACTTGAAACGAAACAAACAAAAGTACAAACGTGTTGAAAATTTGAAAATACAGCAAAAAAGTTGCAAATTTTAGTGAACATTTTGGAAATGAAATATATAAATAAAAGCTGAATTCACACTTGTAGGGTTGTGATATATTTGAAATACTTAGCATTTGAAAGTATATGAAGGTATTTGATTGTATTTAATATTTTGTATTTCAAATACAATTTTTTTACAGTATTTGGTACAGTATTTTCAAATACACTGTCAAAGTATCTTGTATTTCAAATACTTTTTTCAATTTTAAATGACTATTCCTCCCCTCAAATTGCAGCAGGTAGCACCCACATAGGCTCATTTGTCCAGACACTTATGAAGAACATTCTACCCAAGATGGAAAACCATGAAAATACACTGGTTTCTGGACCATCCCCTCGTTGTTAAGGGTCCCCTCAGGTTTCGAAGACCCCCGCCATATCCTGGGTGTCTGCTTTGATGACGTTAACAAGGCCGTCTTCCCCAACTATTGGATCTTTTAGATCCTGCTGATTTTTGGGTTTTCTATTCGTCAGTCTACAATCCGACTCTCGTCCTTTCTGGGGACTTCTTCTCTGGAGGACTAAAGAGGTTCATTAGGCTTCTCTCCCATTTCAGTGTATCTCCTATGGTTTACTCTTTGGGCGAGCATGCAAAGTGAGCTTGGCTCCTGGACCACTCGTGTCTTTCTTTTCACTTCACTGTTCGATTGTTGCGTAGCAGGACCAGTAGCCTAATTATTTTAGAGGACTTCACAGTTTTTAGGTTTATCTTCTCTCTTTGTTTTTCATTTCGATAGCTTAAAAGCTAGCACATAATTATTTTTTATTTTCTTTTATAATGTGAATGGAGTGGAGTGGAAATGGATATTTTAATCAAATATTGTTGGTGCTTCCTACAATATAATGGGTAAATGGGCGAAATAAAAAAAATTTACCAACAATGTTCGGGAAAACTCAGATTTTTATGTAAAAAATAGATATAAATTTAAGTTTCTATTTTTTTCTATTCTTTAAGTTTTTTTTACCGTTTTGCAGACAGTGATTGTTGAGCATATATTGTTTTAATAAATGTTAATTAACAAATCTCCACGTGATTATCACTGTCTGCAGCTAGTTGTCCCTCGCGAATAATTTTCGTGAGCACGAGGCTGTGTGTCCCACTATTGTTGATGTTCCTTCCGTGGTTACTGATTTTTTATTTTCAGACAGACCACTTCCAGCAACTGGCTTGACCAGTCGTCCCTCCTTCTGGTCCTCCACGTCATTCCTTGCCTGCAGCATGGCGTTCATATTCCATTTATCATTTTCCTTCCAATGCTCTGCGAATTACTCTTACCCTGCCGTTCAATGTTTAGTATCTTATTGAATTTCTTACTTTCTCGCGGCAGCCATGATTCTTTATCGAGCAGCATTGTTTCACGGGTTACCCCATAAGGTAATAATGAAATTTCTCTTAATGCTATTTCAACAATAACGCGCATAAGGGATGCCATGCTGTACAATTTCAATTTTATTCCCCATTAATATTTGCTTATCATTCCTCAGTCTTCCTTTAGACATTTTTTAATGGGAATCTCAATTCTATTTTATATTTAAAGTTATTTTTCTCTTTTGTAATTGAGATCGCTATGCTTATTCCTCAATTTTAACCATATTGTATAGAACATTCTTTTGTATAGAATATTTTGATATTTTATAAATAAATATTGTTTTTTTTTAAACAAAATAAAAGTTTTTAACGAGCCACGTTCATTCTTAAGTTTCGGGGTTTCCTTTAAAGTATCACCCGTTAAATATTATATTATTTTTGCTTCCCCCTCTGAACATATGGTAGCAGAGCGTGGTTTCTTTCTTTTATTTTAATATAAGATGAAGGAATCATATTTTGAAGAGGGTCGTTCCCTCCCTTTTTCCAATGAGTGCCAATTATATTCAATGGATGTATCGAGTTTTAACCTTTCTCGAAACCAAAGGGCTAGTTAAGAATGTCCAGGAAAAGACTTCTCTCCCTACAGAAGCATCAGCCAGCTCAACCATGCACCTTGATTGGGCAAGAGTACGGCATTACCTCCTGAGTATGGTGAGTGATGATATTGTCATCATGCTTCAAGATGACAATCCCTATACATTGTAGGAAGCAATTAAGCGTCGATATGGAAAGACGGATTCAGTGACACCGGCTGAAATAATGCGGCGTCTCTCAGCCTTGCGTTTCTTAGACACTGATGATCCGAATGCCTATGTAGCAAGAGCGCTACAAATCCGTGCTCAGGCTGGAGCCGTATCCCTGGTTCTGGATGATAAAATTTTGATTGACCATATGGTCGCTGGTCTACCCCCAACTTATACTCCATTGAGACTCGCTTTCCAATCAAACCCATCAATGTCAATTGAAACCTTTCTGAGTCAACTAAATGTGGTTTTTAAGGATCACACCACGCTAAATTCCTCAATAGATGTAGCCTCGTGTGCCATCTCTGTTTCTTTCCCGCGTCCACACCCAAATGCCCGTCGAACAAATGACGTAATATGCCATAATTGTGGAGGCCGGGGACATGTAAAAACGGTTTGTCCGTCTAAAATTTATCCCACTACTGCAGGTCCAGCTACTTCACGCACCGCGATACCCCCTCGTTCGCAGGAACCTGCATCTGCAAAGCGTATGCCTCGTGCATCAGCTTCACGTCCTAAGCGTAAGCCTCGCAAATCGGGTACAAAAGGACAAAGCAAGAAACCTGCAGCCAACTGTGTTGGTGTTCCAAATAAGGATTGGATAGTAGTCACGGGCAGCTCATTTCATGTAATTAAAGAAAAACAGTTCTTTGATTCTTTTCAAAGCTGCCATAAGCGAATACATACTGCAGACCCTAAGAAAACGATTGCTGCCATCGGTAATGGTGCAGCAAGCGTGTTATTAGATTCAGGAGCAGTTTTAAAACTCCATGACGCGCTTTATGCCCTAAACGCACGCCTTAATCTTGTCTCCATGAGTCAATTATCAAAGCAGGGTTACAGTCTTCATTTCGGCCCAACTGGTTATTCCATTATTTCACCCAAGGGCACGACCATCGCTGCGCAGGAGGGCGTGGAGGACCTCCCGTTCCTTCCCGTTGTCTCAAATATCCATTCAGTTTCCCGAACGGACCCCCCATTACTTTCAATGGCTGTCACTTATAGTGACATTCACAATGCGTTGGGCCACCCATCATCAAAAAAACTCACCGCAGCCGTGAAACACCATAGCATGCGCGGTCTTGAAGTTTTGCCGCCATTGATTGATGACCAACCATGTGTTGCATGCCTTCAGGCACGACTATGCAACACCCCTCACAACATTGTGAGAGGTCAACAGTCAACACGTCCTTTACAGCTACTTCACGTGGATACAGTGGGACCAATGCCTTCCACCTCTATCCATGGAAACAAATTCCTGTTAGTAGACGTCGATGACTTCTCACGAAAAACTTTCGTTTGTGCTACTCCGACAAAAAGTGAAGTGCCAAAAGCGTTAATAGACTTAATATTAAAGCTACAACGCTCTACAGGACAAAATCTGGCGTATATATGTTCCGATAATGGAACAGAGTTCACCAATGCGGAGCTAGGTGAGTTCTGTACGAAGCAAGGCATATCTCAACAATTCACCATTCCTGAGAACCCCCAGTCAAATGGTGTTGCTGAGAGAACCGTACGCTCCATTTGCGATGGAATTCGAGTTCTTCTTGCATCGTCAAAAGTTCCGCACCGATTCTGGGACCATGCTGCGACTACAGCAGTTTTTAATCTTAATTCTTTGCCCAGACGAGGTCAAACTCAGTCCCCTGAAGAGATATGGTCCAAAAAGAAACCGACCTTCAAATATCGAGCTCCTTTCGGTTGCCTGGTATACTATATACCCATGTCGCACTGATCAAAATTCGACACTCGTGCCAAAAGTGGTGTTTTTATGGGATACTCTGCTTCATCTCCTGGGTACCTTATTTATGCGCTCAATGAGAGCAAATTTTTACGAGCACGTACCATTCGTTTCTTTCCTAAGGTATTTCCAGAGTTCACAAGAAAATCAGATCCATCATCTGTTCTTCTGGTATTTCCAGTTCATATGGAACCCCCAGTGTTTGAAGCACCACAGCCTGATGAACCACATATCATTCAGAGCGTACCGCCAATCTCACCCACTTTAACATTAGACGAGACAAGAATGCAGGTCCTATCTGATACTGAGGACACGCTAGTGGTCACACCTCCATCAGAAACCACATCGATGGAAGATGCTCCAGTTTCTTCGTCTAAATCTCCAGTGAACCAACCACCCGTTGAAGTCCCACAACCGGTATTACGACATTCACAAAGATTAAAAGAGAAGGCAGAAAAACAGCGTGCCGCCTTATGTCATCCTGACTTTACTGACTCCGACTTGCTAATCACTCCGCAAATCACACCCCAGTCTTATGAACAAGCACTCGCTTCTCCCCAACATCATCAATGGGAAGAGGCCATGCAAGATGAATTGAATTCACTCATGCTTCATCATGTCTGGGATTTAGAGCTCCCACCACCAAATGTCAAAATTTTGAAGAGCAAATACAGGGATGTCACTGCACCAGTATGACATCAAATGTGCATATCTTCACGCACCGATAGATCACACCATATATCTATCGCCACCCAAGGGATTATTAACGCCAGTTAATCATGTCTGCAAATTGCGTAAATCACTTTACGGCCTCAAGCAAAGTGGAAGATGCTGGTACGTAAAATTGTGTCAGCTTCTTACCAGATTAAAATTCACTCCATCCAGAGCAGACGATTGTTTTTTCTATTATACCAATGCTGGGTGCACCATTCTATTAACAGTCTACGTGGATGACATCGTGGTAGCAACAACCGTTATCTATATAAGAAGAAGGATCGTCTCAATAAGGCTATCCTCATCTTACATAATGATATGGCCAGATATATGAGCACAGAGGTGCTTATGTCTGTTTTAAATAACGTTAAGATGGCGGTAAATGAAGAAAAGGAAACCAAGTTTATGACTATGAAAAGAAAACTGGAACGTCTTACAAGTACGAAAAATCCTCATAACAAGCATGACCAGAAGTTTATATTCCATAGTAAGGTTATTAACATGACTAACATC
>JAHWFO010089184.1:982607-998766 GCA_023313115.1 Rhysida immarginata
CCTATTCTTGCTGAAGTTTTCCTAAGAAATTTTGAAGACATTCTTAAGAATTCTAATTTTTACTTTCCCGACACTTGGTTCCGTTACGTAGACGATGTTTTCACAATTTTTGACACAAACTCCTGTGACGTTAATGCATTCATTAATCACATCAATAGTTTCTTCCCTTCTATCAAGTTTACTTGTGAAGTTGAAAAAAACAATAAATTACCGTTCTTGGATTTAGTGATAATTAGGAATAATCACTCCCTGCATTTTGATATTCATAGGAAACCCTCCAATCACCTGAACTACATTCCCATCGATTCAAGCCATCCTTGGACCCAAAAAGTTTCAGCTTTTATTTTCATGTTGGATAGGGCACTCAATATCCCATTAAACAATATTTCATTCAAACAAGAGATTGATTTGATTAATAAAAAAAATAGCCGAGAAAAACGGGTACAACGCGAAAATGATTGACGATCTTTTGAGGAAGAGGAAGTTCAAAAAATTTCTGTCAGACATAACCACTCTTCATCCCATCAAAGATAAGTACAGAACAATATCCGTTCCTTACAGTAAACTACTTATTAAAAATTTAAATTCAATTTTCAAACAATATAACATTTCTCTTTCTTTCAGCAACCCCAACCAAATACGAAACTTGCTGGGCAACCCCAAAGATAAGGTACCGGATACACAAAAGTCAGGCATCTACGCCATCCATTGTTCGCAATGTCCCAAGCTTTACAAAGGTCAGATCAAACGCAGTCTATCCACCAGATTTAAGGAACACCTCGACCACAGAAGATTCGGTAGATGCAGTCAATCAGCCATAGCCAAACATTCAATAGAGACGGGTCACGATTTTTCCATCGACAACTTAAAACTGTTACAATCTATCAATAAAAAACACTTGTTAGATGCTTTCGAGAGCATGGCTATCCATAAATCCAAGAACAACACGTTATTAAACTCCGACTTAGGCCCTATTGGTGATTCCCCTCTAATTCAGTGGTGGTCTCAATTAGCCAACCAATAATATTGTTTTTATTTCTTTTCTATTATTGGTCTGCCTTGTATTTCTCTCGCTATATAAACCGCTTTCTTCGGTTTCTAATCAGTTCACTTTGGGTTTTCCACGTGTTCTCCTTGGTTCCTGCCGAATGATGAGAGCTTTGCTCTCGAAAAGCGCTTCCAGGTTGTATTTTTCTGTTATTTTTGTTTTTGTTTTATTCTTTATTACTTTTGTTGTGGTAAAAGAGCCCTTCTTTATACTTAATTACGATTATCCTCATACCCCTTTATTCTTGTTTTCGATTGTGGACATTTGCCCCAGTTATACTTTCTCGGACATTTGCCCCAGTTATACATTTTTGTATAATTTTGAATTACTAGAATTATCATCAAATGAGTATTATGTTGAAAGTAAAACTAGTTGTCTTTCTAAAAAAAAAATATTAAATTATTATTATTATATTTATTTTTTATTTTTTTAATTTTTTTACATAAATCAAATGGTATCTCTTTCCAAAAATTGTGGCCCTTAAAGGGCCTTTAAAACAAATGGCAGGGAATAAGTGCGCTGAATATTGCCAAAACTGAAATGGATGCTACCCTTCCATTTCATACTTCAAACCCTTCAAAATTGCTCTCGTCTGAATCGGAATGGAATAATGATAACAGTTCCCCATTAATCTCCTCAGCTTCACTATCTGTGGACTCGCAGTCTTCTTCACCATCTTCAGTCTCTAAAATCCCAGACGCCTTAAACGAATTTTCAATACTCTTTGGTGAAATTTTTTTCCATGCATCAGATATCCATTTGCAAATAACATGAGGCACTGCTGATCTGATGTGCCCTCCTGCCGTGTAAGTTTTTTCCCCGTGCATCATCCAGTCTTCCGCCGATCAGGTGGCCGAGAGGGCTAGGGCGTAGGCTTTCTAGTTCTTGCCTCCACCAGGTCATGGGTTCGAATCCTGTCGTGGGCATGGATGTTTGTGTTTCTCGGGCTGCATACAGATATAACTTGTGTAAAAGGCCCAAAATGACCTCCTTAGTCAACGCCAAAAATTCTAACAAACCAACCAACCTAATCATCCAATCTTCCCATTCTTTTCTAACATAGGCTTTGAAGCTTCTGTTAATGCCTATGTCCAGGGGCTTAAATGCTTAGTCATTCCACCTGGAATAATTGCCAGCTTGGTTTGAATTCTTTTAAGATTATTTTTTACGGATTCCAGCCTATGTGTCCGCATAGCATCCGCAATCAACAATGACGGAGGATTAAAAAAACATCCCTTTTGCTTTCTCCATACTTCGTCAATCCATTCAATCATTATTTTTTTCTCCATCCAGCCTTTGCTGCTGCACTTTATTACGATATCCTTAGGAAAGTCTTCTTTGGGTAGAGTTTTCCTTTTAAATATCACTAACGGAGGCATTTTCGAACCATCGGCCATAACTGCAAAAACTGTATTGAAACATGACCGTTCATGGCCAGTGGTCGCAATTGACACTGTTTTTTCCCCTGTTGCAGTGACTGTCCTATTAGGTGGGATATCGAAATATAATGGTACCTATTTGCGAAAGTTGTATGTTTTCTTTTTTAATCAGTTCTTTTACGAAATTGCAAAAGTTTCGGGTGATTTCTTTGTGCTCTTCTGGCAATCTCTGCCCAACACTGGTTCTTGCTCGCACGCTAAGGGAGTTTCTTTTCGTAAATTTATAACACCAAGTTGCACTTGCCTTAAATTGTTGAACATTATCTCTGGCAGCAATTTGTTTCGCCTGCAAACGTATTTTTATCATGTCCACAGGCAGATCCATGGCACGTTGATCCTTGATTCACTGTTTCAATTCATCTTCTCTTTTACTACGTTTTTGTGGAGGAGCCGTATGGAGATCTTGCATTTCTCATCCACGTTGAATTGCCGTCCAGTATAATGATTGCCGTATTTTTCAGCGCAACTTATTGCCTCCAATTTAAACTTCACTGTATAACTCGCACGTTTTGCAGACATGCCTCTAGTCTTTTTTGGTGAAAATGGAAGAAAAATATGATCCGATGAAGAAAGATGTTGTAGTGTACCTGGGCTAGATAGCCACGGACTGAGTGCCAGAACATAAATGAGAGAGAGAAATCTAAAGGAAAATGCTTAAATAGGATGGAAAAAAAGTTTCTCGCACGTTAAAAATGTGACGCTTTCCCTGCGAAATTTGTCATTTCTGTAAAAAATGCTCTCAAAATCGGGTGGGAAAAAAAATGTTTCCTGCGCGTGCACACAGATTAAAAATGTTAACTATAACATCTTCACTGTCATGTTCAATAATGAATTTGCTTCCTCATGTTCAACAATGAGATGATACACCTTTGTTGTGTTGCTAAGTTTTTTTGTTTTTTTTACTTACTGTTCTTTAAGATGTTCTGAATGAGTGTCTTTGTATCAATGTCAGTTCTGTCAGATGTTCTGTTTTCAATGAGTGTCAATGTCAGTTAATAATTTTCATGTACTTTATCTCCTCATTTGATGAATTTTCTTCTAATAAAGATATGTGTTGTATAAAATAAACACTGATGCATTCTGCAATATTTATTGGAAGCCTAACATGATTGTATGCCTTACAGGGTTATGGGCCTGCAGTACAAAATGTTCCATGTCTTTAAAAGAGGAGTGTCTATTGCAGAGAAGATCTGAAGTATAAGAAGTTTAAAATAAATAAGTGAAATTATTGGATTTCATTTTACTCTAATTAAAAGGTATGGAGCCCTCCATTGATAAACTGAATGCTACCAATTACCATACATGGATCAATGATGTGAAAGTTATTCTAAAGGATAGAGGCTGTTGGGGTTTTATAAATGGAAAAGAAGTGGAGCCCGACGCGACAGCAAGCTCTAAAGAAAGATGGAATATAATCTGAGAAAAGATAGAGCTTACTCAACAATCTATTTAAGTGTAGACAAGGAATATAGAACATTGATTTCTGACACAAATGATGCTGCCGAAGCTTGGAGAAAACAGAAAACACTTCAAGCCAGATTCCCGAGCACGAATCAAACAACTATTAGATTCTTTCTTTAATTGTAGAATAAATCAAGAAGATGTTGGTCTCTATGCCACTCGTCTAAAAAAAATTATGAATGAGTTGAAAGAAGCAGGACACACGCTGGAGGACTTATATCAGAGCTTTCAACTGATAAGGTATTTACCTTTAAATATTCAAGGGATTGTTCAAATTATATATTGATGGAAAGAGGATCAATTTAAGTTTGACAAAGTGCTTAAAGAGCTACTGGCAGAAGAAAGCAGAGTGAAACATTGTACTATTGACTTAAAAAAGAAGAGCATCATGCATACAAGGTTAAAACTATTATACAGAAAAAACGAGATGGTGCCAAATCTCGTTTGTCGATGAAAAATAAGTGTAAAGTAGGATTATGTTTTAAATGTCAGAAATTTGGTCATCTAGCTTCCGAATGTCGTTTCAAGTCAATAGATAAGATTTTTGTGGAAAAGACATTAGATAAATCATTTTTAACTGAAGCCTTTATTAATCAAGAAAATTATGTAAATGATAAAGAATCTTGGGTCTTTGACACTGCTGCATCTACCCATTTTTGTAACAACCGTAAGTTGTTTAGTTCATATGAAGTGGTCAGTAACACAAATATATCTCTGGTTATAGGTGAATTAACTAGTCCCATTGAAGGAGTGGGAACAATAGAATTCAGTTTTGTAACTGACGGGGTAAGGCAAGATGTTACTTTGAATAATGTTATGTACAGCCCTAAGCTTAGGCGAAATTTAGTATCAGGTCCATGTCTAGACAAAGGAGGAGCATTTAGCTAAATGACCCATTTTGTGGGTCACAATGGAAAAATTACTGTATATAGCCGGCATGGACATAAATTATTTTATGCATTTAAGTTAAATTGTCTGTTTTATTGTAAACCTAATTTTTATAATATAAATGAGACAATTAAAACACCTATAGGATTAACGACCTTACAAGAAGGCCTAGAAATATGGCATAGACGCTTTTGCCATATAAATAGCAAATATATAGTCAATACAAGTCAACAAGACTGTGTTAGAGGATTACCTAGTTTTAAGAACACACATTTAGATTGTGAATTTTGTAAGTTTGCAAAGACCAGGCATAGATCATTTAAGTCAATTTCTAAAATTAAATCGGATAAACCATTACAGCTTATACATATGGACGTTTGTGGTCCTCTTCCTCGTGTTTCAATAGGTGGATATAGATATTTTCTAAGTATTGTTGATGATTACTCTAGGAAAGTGACTGTATTTACATACTTTACTGGATATCAGATTTGAGCTGAAAGATTTTGAAATTTAAAAGTGATGAATATTAGAACGGACAATGGGATGGAATTTATGCATGATACTTTTAGTAAATTTTTAGACGAACAGGGAATATATGCTGACAGGACAAACACCTATACACCCGAACGTTTTAATTACACAGCATTAAATGCTGTAAAAGCTATGCTCAATGATAGTGGACCAGATATGGAATTCTGGGCAGAAGCCGTTTTGTGTTTTACTTATGTATGAAATCGAGTTTGCCACCAAGGACAAACCAAGACCCCGTTCCAGCTATATTCGGGAAAGAAACCGTCAGTCAATGATCTTAAAAGTTTCGATTGCACAGCTTATGTAGGTGTTCCCAAACAATTAAGGAACAAATTGCAAATGAGAACGGAAAAAGGAATAATGATAGGATATTAAATGAAAACGAAAGGGTATCAAATATGGATGCCGAATGAAAAAGCTGTTAAAGAAACCATAAATGTTACATTCGATGAGAATGAAGGTAGCAAGGAAGCTTTACTGGGCCCTATTATAAATGATAAATTGGAAAAATATATTCCTCAAGTTTCTGAAGAATCGGAAACTGGTGATGATGAACAAATAGAAAGTGTCCCTACGAAACATGAAATGGAATCTCTTCCATTTTACAGTTTTAAATGGATTAGAACTGCTGTTGCTAGACCTGATGGTTTTAAACAGATATATTCAGTGTTTTATGGTATTGAAGGTACCAATACAAGATTAAGATTGTATAATGATGCACAAAAATATTGCTGTTCACATGGTATATATTATAAACGTTAATATTTTAATTTTAGTGGTAAAAATGATTATACTGATCCTGTAAATGAAAATGTTAATTTATATAACAGTCATAATAATGCAAATGTTGACTTAGAAGCATGTCACGTAGAAGTCGTTATTCCAAAAAATTATAAGGAAGCAATTACATCATTCTCAAAAAATCAATGGCAAAAGGCCATAGAAGAAGAGATCGACACTATATTAGATGGGAATGTATGACAGCTTGTAGAAAAACCACCTAATATTAAAGTATTCGGAAATAGATGGGTGTATACTGTAAAAAAGAATAAACAAAATGAATTTTTCAATTGAAAAATGGAAGGAAAAATTCTGCGACCTGGATTCGAACCAGGAACCTCGACTATCATGGCCGATGCCTCTACCAGTTGGGCTATCGCAGACACCCGGACAGCCAAGCTGTCTCAGGGTGTCTTAAAGACAACCAAGTTGTCACGGTTGAAAGCCCAATGAGAGACTGGAACTTGGCCCTCAGATCGAAACAAAATGAAATTATTAGGGTATAAGGCACGTCTAGTATCCCAAGGCTATATATAAACAAGAAAAGGGTGAAACGTATGAGGAAGTGTTTAGTTCTGTTGTAAATTTTTCAGTGATTAGATATTAGTATGTTTATTAGGTTGGATCAATTGTCAACTTGATGTCAAATGTGCGTATTTATATGCAAACTTAAAGGAAAAAATTTATATGTATCAACCACAAAGCTTTGTTAATTCTAATAATCCAAACTTTGTATGTATGTTAAACAAAGCAAATTATGGTCTACATCAAGTGGTAGAGAGTGGTTTTTCGAAATCCACAAAGTATTAGAGAGTTTGAATTTTAAAAAATTAAAATGGTTCAATTGCGTTTATATTTTCGATAACAATATTGTTCTATTATTATATGTCGATGATATCGTAATCTTTGGTAAATCTGATGCACAAGTTGAAAATGTTATGTAGCAAATTTGATATCAAAATAATGGGTAAAACAAGAAAATTGTTAGGTGTTGAATTTGAAAAATGTAATGGTAAGCTATACATACACCAACAAGATTATATCAGGAAGATCTGTAATATGTATGGAGGATTCAATATCCCTATTACCTCATTATCAATAGCTAAAGGAACAGTATTTACTAAATTAGATTGTCCCAAAAACGAAGATGAGATTAAAAGAATGGAAAGTTTGCCTTACAGAAGTCTCATTGGTTACTTATCTTATATAGTGAGTCGTACAAGACCAGATATAAGTTATGCAGTAAATATATTATCACAATTTCAAGAAAATCCAGGTTATGTTCATTGGAACAATTTATTAAAATTACTTGGGTATTTAAAGTGTACAGAAGGTTTAAAGCTTGATCTCTCTAATATTAATAATTTAAATGTACAGTAGAACCTCCGTATAGCGAAACGCAACGGACCGGCAAAATCATTTCGTTATATAGATATTTCGTTGCATGGAGATAGTGTTAAAATTTGCATAATTTTGATGTATAAATTAAATACGTATTTTAAATTTAGTATTTATATACAAAAATTTAGTATTTTATATTAATTTGAATGCTTCTTAACATTAAGAATAAAACTTTTTCGATACTTGACATCGCTACCTATCTAAAGTCATCTAGGTCGCCATTGCTGAAAATTTTGTTTGGATTGCGATTATTTTTTTCTGAAATAATTAAAATTTGAAAGCAGAACGGGCAGAAAATAATTTTGTAATACGGATTTTACAGAAAAATACCGATAGAACATATGAGTATAAAATAAGCCTAATGCCACAGCCACAGTCGAATGGGCAGAGCTTGTGACGTAAAAATTTGCCTTTAACTTCGCTTGTTGGCCGTTCGTGAAAATTTCGTTCGTTGGCTGTCGGGCCACGCTAAGTGCGGGAATCAAATTTCGTAATAAATAGCTAAAATATGCCTTAAAATTTATTGCCCAGACCGAAAAATCCTTACGTTATAGTGATAATTACGCTATTGGCAGTCGTCAGCCCTCTAGCAACCAATGACTCAAGCTTCCAAAATGGCCACCGAAGGGGGGAGGTGAACAGCAATCGATACCTCACAGCATGGCAGCTAGTGATGCAGCTACTTTAATAAGCGTGAACCACTCTATATCCATCGCTGATATTTTAAATTATCTTGGATTGAATGCCAGTAATGAAACAAAAGGTGCTTGGTAGAGGAGGAAGCAGTTTTAATGCTCAGCATGCAATATTTTGTGGGAGAAATAGTATCGCATCTTTGCCTTCAATACACATAATAGCCCTTGTGCTAGGGAGTAGCAGTATTAGTTCCACCCCACATGAGATAAACCTAATTATCAACCCTTGCCAGGGTACTGATCATATAAAGGTACTAATCAAAACATATTATAGCTCGTGCAAAGAAAGAAGGGGTCAATCAGATTCATTCTCTTATCGAATGCACATATCTAGCGATTAACGAACGATTTGGCAGGCGAATCTTGCGATTGAGTCATTGGCCACTAGAGGGCTAACGACTGCCAATAAACATTTCGCTATAT
Source organism: Rhysida immarginata (assembly GCA_023313115.1). Taxonomy (NCBI): domain Eukaryota; kingdom Metazoa; phylum Arthropoda; class Chilopoda; order Scolopendromorpha; family Scolopendridae; genus Rhysida; species Rhysida immarginata. The sequence goes on from JAHWFO010089184.1 coordinate 991,274, forward strand.
GGAGATAGAAAAAGCATTAAATCAATAGGATTTTTGCCGGGACCAGAGAAAAATTTCGTTTTTGAGAGAATTTCACTATATCGACGTTCGCTCTACAGAGGTTTTACTGTATAGTGATTCAGATTTTGCTGCTAACAGAGATGATAGGATATCTATGGGAGGCATTATTTTATTTGTTGATAAAGTACCTATTATTTTACGGGGGTGGCCTTGGCCTGGTTGTCTCGCCGTTTGGCTTGCCAATCGATGGAGTTCAGCAACTTCAGGCGCGGCCAGCTGCTGCCTGGGTGACGGCCAGGGCTTGAGGGCCACTGCTGGCGGGACAGCTATTTGGGGCACGGCTGTTGGAGGACTTTAGTCTGACCCATTTGCCAAGTGACCATAGCTGGTTTTCCAGCAGTTGGTACAGCCACTGGTTTGTTTGTCCGCCAGCGGCTCTTCCATCATGAAACCCCCCGTGCTTCGGAGGGCACGTTAAGCCGTCGGTCCCGGCTGCTACTGTCATCTCGTAGCAGTCGATATTTACTGGGATGGCGCAAAACTCTTTCGTAGGAGTAGGTGCCGCAGAAGCGATAATCTACCCTCTGTACTAGATACTTATTATTTGGAAAACTTTTAAATTAAAATGCGTAAGTCTGTCTACAATGGAGGCAGAATATGTTACTTTAACTGAGGCAGCAAAGGAACTTGTATGGTTTATTTTTGGATTAATGCAAATCTACTAAGGTTTTTAACTTGGATTCTTTTTATAAACTGATGTGTGATAATCAAGCTGCAATTGATTTTTCAAATTCCCCTATAAGAAAACAGTAGAACAAAAAACATTGATGTTAGATATCATTTTATAAGAAATCTTGTTTATGAGAAACTGTTTGACTTGAAATACGTAAAAAATAAAGATAATCGCACTGATATTTTTATGAAAGCATTACCAAAAAAGAGGTTTAATAAATTAGACAGAAGTATTTTTGTAAAATAATTTTTATGGAAAAATTAGTATTTTTTTAAGATGTACTATCATGAACCTGAGAGGGGGGAGGCAATGTTAACTATAACATCTTCACTCTCATGTTCAATAATGTATTTGCTTTCTCATGTCCAATAATGTATTTGCTTTCTTATGTCCAATAATGTATTTACTTTGTTCAGTAAAGAATTTGCTTCCTCATGTTCAACAATGAGATGATACACCTTTGTTGTGTTGCTAAGTTTTTTTTTTTTACTTACTGTTCTTTAAGATGCTCTGAATAAGTGTCTTTGTATCAATGTCAGTTCTGACAGATCTTCTGTTTTCAATGAGTGTCAGTGTCAGTTAATAATTTTCATGTACTTTATCTCCTCATTTGATGACTTTTCTTCTAATAAAGATATGTGTTTTATAAAATAAACACTGATGCATTCTACAATATTTATTGGAAGCCTAACGATGATTGTATGCCTAACAAAAAACATGACGCTTTCCCGCGAAATTTGTCATTTCCTTAAAAAATACTTTCAAAATCTGGTGGGGAAAAAACAAAGTTTCCCGCGAACACACATGGGTTAAAAACGTGATGAAAAGTGATTATGACAAAATGAGGTACCCAACCATGAAAATGATTTCACTGTAAATACTGTAAGCAAATAAGATAAAGTCGAATTAATTTCTTTTTTTCTATTAATAAAGACTTTCGACCCCCCCACCCCAACGTAACTCCCGCTTTCGCTGTAGATGAGTAGCGTCGTTCGCGTAATGATCTTGGATTGATCGCTAATACATTCATATATTGTACCTATTTTCTTTTAAATTTGCTTATTATATTTTTTATAAGAAAATTATGCTACACTTTTTGAAAGAGTAAATCGCAGATAGATATATTTTTTTTTTTAGTAAAAATTATCCGACTTCTTTGCTGTAGATAAAAACGTGATGGCCTTTTAATTGATGGTTTTAAATTAACGAGTCTTTGTTCAATCTTTTTCTAACATTGAAATTAATATTCTAACACCTCGGAACAATAATTAACCAGTCACATAATTTTTCATTCATTAATTATTAAGAAAATCACAGGTTAAAAAGTTAATGTCGGTGATTCGCTAGCCCTGAATTCACTGTACTTGGCGGTTACGATTAGTTGAAGATGTTATGATGTCATAGAATGCTCTCTATCGCTATTGGTCAGCACCCAGCAGTGACTGCGTTGATAGAACCATGGCCGCTGCCGAAGAAATAAGGAGTTGCACTCGTGCATTAAAATGAGATTACTATAATTATTTACACATTTAATTAATAAGTTTATAAAAGTTTCATTAAATATATAAAAGTTATGAAGATGGCTATATAAATAATAAAATTACTAGCTAAATTATTATTTAAAATCGAATTGTTTTGATCTTTTTTTGGCTAAGTTTTTTTTTTGCGGCCTAATGTGAATCGCGGCCTATAAACTGTTATTTTTTTATTCCACTGTCAAATTTGCGGCTGCGGCCTAAAGTGAATGCGGCCAATATTTGAAAAAATACAGTACCTAAAATTCTGTGAAAATTTATAGACAAAAGAAGAAGTCACCGAAAAAAAACACACTCCTGCTTTAGGAATTGAACCTCAATCGTAGGATTGTATAGGGGAGGGTGGGGGGTTAAACATCTCGCATTCAAAATTGATGTTCTGCATAGTTGCTTGTGATCTGGCACATTAAATTACTAATATACACTTGTATATCTGATATAAAATTCTGATAATTGCTTGTTCAAATATAATCATAATGTGTTTATGATCTCGGTTTCAAAAGCTAGGGGAAATCTTACGAAGTACCATCGTGCGTAAAGATTTTCTACATAAATCTATTTTAGTTTATACAAAATTGTTTAAAAATTCTAAGACACAATTCTAAGACTGGTGAGTTTAAGGGGCCAAGGAGGTAGGGTGCCTAGATAAGTGCAGAGAAGGGTGGTGACAACTCACCATTGTGTAGCTTCCGGCCACCAATTTGAATCCGGAAGTACTCAGCCACGCATAGGAAAACACATGCTTTTTGCACAAATACTCGTAAGATATTTAGAGTCTCGCTTGGTAATGATAGAATTTTCTTTATTTGTTTAGTTTGCTGATCTTTTTGTTGTATGTAATTGAAACTTTAATCACGTGACCTTTTAAAATAGATTATTAACATCGAATTTTAACGAGCAGACAATGCCTGTTTGCTGCGTTCCCGACTGAAGTAATCGCTCCGAAAAAGGTGGAAGGCTTTTTCGTTTTCCTGTAAGTGTTGCAAGGAGAAAATTATGGCTTGTTAAAATGTGTTGTGTCCTGCAATAAGCCTATATCAAATTCTTTAATTAATCACCAATCTCTATTTTGACAAATGACTTGTTCCCAGAGTACCCACCAATTCCTCTTAAAGCTAACATGCGCTTAATCAGATAAAACCCAGGAGAGACACCGCTTTTAATAAACAAATAAATTCTTTATTCAATTTAAATTATGGATCTAGGTACAAAATATGAGGTATGGATTAATTTGTTAGCAATAGGGAATACCAGCATTCATATATAAAATAGTTTATGAACAAGCGCTTGGTATTACTTAACATTTAACGTAATTTTCTAAGAGATTCTTTCCCTCGCACTGTATGGCATATTACTTAAAAAATAAATGTTCCGCACAGTAACACACTACATCAATGAGATCTCAGCATTTTTTTCTGATGCATTTATTAATTTAAAGCAACTCCACAAGTACTTATCTTTATTTGCACAGTGTGCAATGCACACTCGAAGAGCCGTTTCACTCACACTTTTGGATCATTGTTTTTCATTGATGCACTTAAAGTTAGTGCTGCATCGACGCTCCTTGCTAGCTGACGCTAGCCCTAAGTGGTTCCGCTGACGATGCTCTGCTGTGTACCTTATCGTTGTACCTTATCAATGCCCCTTCATTGTCACAGCATTCCTGCTGAAGTCCAACGAAGTTCATTCCATGATCACAGAGGTTGCATCCAGTCTCTTAAGCTTTCCGCACCTTGTCCAATTGACTATCGTCTGCTTGCGATATGTTAGGGGACATTAGTTCCGATTATGCACAAATGCGAGCTCTGTCTCGTGTGTGGATTCACTCACTGAATCTAAATGTGAATGATGTGAATGTGTAATATCGTTCACAATGCAAATTTCAGTCATCACCACTCATAGTAACGTTCTACTTGTTGATAAATCTGCACCGTTCTATGATTGCGGAGTTCGATGCATCAGCATTAGTGATTAGCTGCATTAGTTCATTCCCGCTGCCATTTCTCATCTTCCGTACTTTCCCTCTCTTTTCGAAGGAAAGAATCTCTGAACAATCAAATTTAAGTATTTCAAAATTTGAGCACTTACAGGTCCCCCCCCCCCATTCCAAAGTTAGATCTCTCTCCTCACCGCATTCTCCCCTCCCGATGTTTCTATGGCAACACAAGAGCGGAATGGCAAGAGGGCGAAAAAAAGGGACAAAAATATTTATTCTTATTAGGATTATACAGGGTGAATACAAAAGTCTGAACCCCCCTTTTATTTTTTGAACCGAAGCAGATATGTCAATTTTGATGAATCCAATGAATAGAAAGTTGTGGGTGGCCTATCCCATGGTGCACTTTTCATCATCTCAAATATGCAAATTAGGACACATTCAAAATTTATCTCAAAAACCGTAAGGGATAGAGAAAAAAACCCCATTGCAAACTTGTTCAGCATAAAAAAACAAACAACAACAACAAAAAAAAAATCATCCAAATCAGACCAACCAATCACCCACAATCACGTGGTGAACTGTTTGCAGCTACAAACAGTCACACTGCACAAACAAGTTACTTCAAACAGTTTAAAAAGAAAGTTAATCAACAAAATGCTCGATGTGACGACCGTGGGCACCATAACACAATTGGGCACGGAACCTAACTGACGCCAAAGCATCGGCAAGCATGGCTTGTGTCACTCTTTGGCACGTTTCCTGGATTCGTTGAACCAGATCCTCCAGTGGGGCGGGCTGCGTAGCATAAACCTTGTCCTTCTGGTATCCCCACAAGAAAAAGTCAAGTGGTGTAAAATCAGGGGAGCAGGGTGGCCAACGAATTGGTCCTCCTCGGCCAATCCCTTGTTGTCCAAACATCTCGCTTAGACGCTCGTGAACGACCAACCCGTAATGTGGAGGAGCTCCATCATGCTGAAACCACGTGCGCTGATACGAGGCCAATGGCAAATTGTCAATGAAGTCTGTGACTACCACGTTGAGAATTTCAGCCCGGTAGCATTCTGCAGTCAGTGTTCCATCGTAAAAATACGGTCCAACCACAGTGTCTATATATATTCCACACCACACATTGATTCTCCAGTTCGCTTGATGAGTTGCTTCTCACAGACATCGTGGGTTTTCGTCTGCCCAATGATGATGGTTGTGCCTATTGATAATTCGATCCCTGGTGAACTGGGCTTCATCTGTCCACAACACCTCATGAATGAAGTTTGGATTGTCATCCAGGCAGGTAAGTAACCAGTTGCAGAAGGCAGCCCTAGTAACATAATCCAATGGCAGTAACTCCTGGTGACAATGAAAATGGTATGGGTGAAAATGATGTGCGTGTAGAATGTTGAGAACACAGTTCTCTGATGGCACCCAACATCTGCAGCAATTGCTCTGCTGCTTGTGTGGGGTTTTGCAGCAACTGCATCCAGAACTAGTGTTGTTGTATCCTCATCGCCTTGTGCCCTTGGTCGTCCTCGTTCTGCATTAACATTCCCTGTAGCCTTGAATCTTTGAATAATGTGACGCATTGTTTGACGAGATGGATGGCGTTCGTTAGAGTATCTGTCTTGATACAACCTAACTGTAGCATGTAGGTTTCTCCTTGCCTCTCCGAAGCAGAAGATCATGTTGACCATTTCCGGAACAGTGTAGCTTGCCATCCTGTAATTGTTCTCTTTTCTGTGTGCTGAAACATGTCTTTTATTGCTTTTCCGCATGAAAGTGAATGTGAGTATGGTAATTTATGTTAATTTTTTGATTTGCATGCTTTACATGGTGGAAATATCAACATTCAGTTTTCCTTGTGTAGTGTGACTGTTTGTAAGCTACAAACAGTTCACCAAGTGATTGTGGGTGATTGGTTAGTCCGATTTGGATGATTTTTTTTTGTTTTGTTTGTTTTTTTATGCTGAACAAGTTTGCAATTGGGCTTTTTTCTCTATCCCTTATGGTTTTTGAGATAAATTTTGAATGTGTCCTAATTTGCATATTTGGGATGATGAAAAGTGCACCATGGGATAGGCCACCCACAACTTCATATTCATTGGATTCATCAAAATTGACATATCTGCTTTGGTTCAAAATATAAAAGGGGGGTTCAGACTTTTGTATTCACCTTGTATAGTGCTTCTCCATTAATTATTTGATCAATGGGAATGGAATTTAAATTCACAGATTCAGACTACTTCGAAGTAAAAATGTGTGCTTAAAAAGCTTTTTTTAATATATTTTTTATTTTATACGTTTTATTCTTGGATTTGCTCTTTCTTTTTTTTTTTTTTGGTAAATTTAGTTATCTTTTTCGATAATAAAAGCGAACGAGTGGTTTTAGATACAACTAATGGCCTAATTTAAAACTGCATAACTTCAAACACCAGTAAACTTCTTTAAAATAACGACGAATTTAACATGGTAACATAATTGTCATTTTCGATCATGGATTCAAAATGGCGGCTCACGCTTTAAGCTTATGGTATAGGTTGTCACCACCCTTCTCCGTACTTATCCAGGCACCTTACAAGGAGGAGTTATGCAGCGACCCTGGTGAGTTGTTACTCATTTAAGGAACTCGATAATTTCATTTCATATCTGATTATTATAAATAAAATGTTATTACATCATTGAAAAAACATTTTTATTTATTGGCTAAACTATTAAAAATTAATATGCAATGCTTGATAGGTGACATAGATTGTTGTTTTACCAGCAAAAAAATTCATAAAGTCGACACTACCTCAAACTCTGCTTTCGGAGTTAGCATACTTCCCCTCTAATACTATGCTAATGAGATTATTATAATTATTTACACAGTTCATTAATAAATTTATAAAAGTTCCTTAAGTATATAAAAATAATTTAGATAATTACAAAAATAATAAAATATATTATGGGATGCTAAAACGAAGAAGCTGTCTTTTTTTTTTTTTTTTTTTTTTTTTTTTTTTTTTTTTTTTTTTTTTTGTTCTATTCAAAATTATTGATAATGAGTTTTTAATAAAGAAAAAAAATTTTGTTCAGGTTACACTCCTAAAATTTTTGATTTTTTTGGGTTTAGAGCCTATATTCGAAAAAAAAAGAAAAAACGGTCAATGTATTTTAATGTGTGTAGTGGCCTTACAGTATAAGAGATGGACAATAGAATTACCAACTAGTTTCGCCATTTATTCCCGGCTTTGTCAAGGTACACAACAAGAGGCTCGCAGGCCTTATATACAGAAAAATGGTACAGATGGAC
>JAHWFO010089184.1:999074-1033903 GCA_023313115.1 Rhysida immarginata
TATTATGATCCCTTCTGTATCCAATGTATTTTAAGTATTGCCTCTAACAGATATTGTTTAGTGAGTATCTTCTTTATGTGTTTGTGCTCCAAAAGCTTGACTTCTTTAAATCCTAGATATATATAGGATCATTCAATCTCAGTTCAGGCAGGCATTGGCACTGACCTCTCGGATTTTAATGAAATTTGATATATACACTGGCCCCAGGGCATTGGTAATGCATACCAATATTATTAATTTTTATTGAAGTTATGGACATTTAAAATTTTCGAAATTTGAGTGAGGGCATTATCTATTAAGCACTATAACTTCGGTTGTATTTTACTTAGAAAGACGTGTTTGGTGACATATAAAAGCTCTTTACATGTAGATTCTATATAAAATTTGAAAATTATATTACGCATGCGCAAATATTTGAATTTAATAAAAATATTCTATTTATGCAAATTTCTCAAATGGTGGATATTTTTTTTTTCGTTAAAAAATTAATAACATCTTACACATACTTTCATAAAAACTGTACAAAAAATTCAAAACTGTGTTTTGCTCTGTTTTGAAGATATTAATTTTTTAAGCTCGAGTTCCAAGCCACAATCACATGGCTACTCGAGCTTCAGTACTTCAGATGGACAAGACATCCTAAGAAATATAAATTTTGTGGTAATATCCGATTGTCTTAAACATTCTACAGATGGTTTTTTTTATTCATTTCAATGTGAACTCATTAAGTTTTTAAAAGAAAATTCAATAAAAAAGTAGGGACGATATGAGGGTTGGTCGAAAAGTAATGCTTCTATGGCTGTAATTTTTACATTTGTTAACAGATTTTCAAAATTCTTTTTGTATCTGGTACTTACATTTGTCCTCTATGTAATGTACAGTCATCAAAGGGAAATAATCCACACTTGAATTTTACTCTTTAAGTTTTAATGTTTCAATATTAATTTATTTTTTATAATTTAATATTACATTTAGAGTTAAAAAAGCTATTAAAACTACACATTAGCATGAAATGTAATATTAAGTATTAAACTCGTGTGGATTATTTCCTTTGGTTGACTGTACTATTCACTTTTCGACATTATCCCCCATCCTTTTCCATGCACTGCACCGACGTGTGACCATTTGGGTGAACCCGTCGGAGAGGAAGTCTGTGGTTTTATAAACACTTATGATTGAATGGCAGCTTTGGACCATCTTCTGCAGCAAGATAACGCTTGCCCGCAAACAATCGCCACACACTAGAGGTGTTGCAGTGCCTACAGTTCAAAGATGAAAAACTGCAGTTCAAAGATAAAAGATCTTGCACCTTGCGACTTTCACCACTTCCCAAAGAAGAAAATGCACCTTAAGGGACATTCAATCCCTGATGACGAGATAAAAGAGCAGTTGCATGTTGTGAAATACTCTGCTGAATATAGATGGTGAGATTTGCTGAACTTCAATTGTGATTTCCTCCGTCAGCTCAGGCAAAGTGTGCGGATTGTTTGCATACACTTTACCTTTCAAGGCACCCAAAAGGGAGAAATCGAGAGGTGTATGGTCCGGCAAGTGTGCAGGCCAGATGATTCGATCAGCAAAGACGTCCTGCAGAAAGTGCATTACTGTGTGTGCTGTGCACGTTTCCATGCACTACTGCACACTAACTTTTGAATCACCCTGTATAATGAAGCCTGTTATCAACTTCAACTGCCTTTGCAATTCATCTCGTCCTTCATGGTAACTCAAGTGATTGACTCTAAGAAACTGTAAAGTAAATATACTCTCTTTATTACTAACAATTCGACATCATAATGCAAATTTGTATTTTATTATTAAATTATCTTCTTATTTAACAGGTGCTCAATACTTTTCTGAAAAAAAAATCTGAAGTTCTAAGAAACATTATTCCTGTTGATATAATTATTATTGTAATGCTACTATTGATTTTATTTTTTCGTGTAATTATACTATTTATAAATAATAAAACGCAAATAAGTGAATGGTCCCAAGGTTACATGCTTTCTCTTCCCTGTACGAGTAGTCAAGTCCCTACTATCTGACTCCCGCTGCTTGGAGCTCAAGCTTTAAAAATTAATATCTTCAAAACGGAGCAAAACAAAGTTTTGAATTTCTTGTATAGTTTTTATTAAAGTATGTGTAAGATGTTAATTTTTTTAACAAAATAAAAAAATACCTACCCATTTGAGAAAATTGCATAAATAGAATATTTTTATTAAATTCAAATATTTGCGCATGCGTTATATAATTTTCAAAATTTTATGTAGAATCTACATGTAAAGAGCTTTCATGTGTCACCAATCACGTCTTTCTAAGTAATGAACAACCGAAGTTATAGTACTTCATAGATAAGGCCCTCACTCAAATTTCGAAAATTTTAAATGTCCATAACTTCCATAAAAAATCTATAAAAATTAATAATATTTGGTATGCATTACCAACTCCCTGGGGCCAGTGTATATATCAAATATAATTAAAATCCGAGAGGTCACTGCCCAATGCCTGCCTGAACTGACGTGGAATGACCCATAAAATTCGTCATTTTTCATAGCAGCAATGTGACCTGGTTCTTCTAATGTGGAGCCCCCTTCCCTGCGTACTCCATTAATAATAATAGTAGGCAATGCAAAGGAATCAATACTGAAGGTGAGATTAAACAGTTCGAAGCCACGGTCAACTGACAATTTTTTTATACAGATGATTTACAACTACGAATGCACATTCAGGAATTTTTAGACTCTGAAAGATTAGTTGCCTGTCATAGGATTAAATCAAGATCTAATACTTACTCGTTATTCTTTGTTTCAATTGACAAGAATACATCTAAACAAACTTTTAATCCTGATAATTGGCCTGCAAGTGCTTCTGTCTTCCAATTTTTCCAGAAGGTTGCATGGCAACCAAATTTATGATATGGAGGAGACCATATCCCCGGATAACAATGTCAGTTAAAATGTTGTATGAGAACGTCCGCTGTCTACGAACTAAAATCACGCACTGGCTGAAATTCACATCGATAAATACAGAATTTATCTATTCTCTTATTGAATCCGACTATAATGTATAGTATGATTTTTGACAAATCCTTTATCGTTTATAGAGCCGATCAGCAATAGAGGCGGTGTTGCCCTAATTGCTGCACCAACTTACAGAAAAGTTTGTGTTTAATCGTCAACATCTTTAATTGATGTGGTCGGTGTCAACTTATCTAATAATCGGAAATTGAATGCTAAAAATAATGTAGATAAAAACTTCTATATTTGGTCCATCAGTCTCAAACAAAATTTACCAAAACTTTCTGGATGAGCTGTCAGACTATGCCATAACTTTGAATGGTACAGTCGAACCTCGCTATAAGGATATCTTGAGGACCGGAAAAATATAACCTTATAAGTGGAGTATCCTTTTATCCGGAGTTGGGGGTTTCGTGTAAAAAAAAAAAAAAAAAAAAAAAAAGAAAAAAAAGAAAAAGAAAAAAAAAATTACAGGATTAACATTAATTGATTTAAACAGTGCCTAATATTTACTTTTACAGTATAAAATAGGGAGACATAAGAATTAAAATGAACAGCAAGAAATGACATTTTAACAACTTTGGAAAATAATCTGAGATACCTGATTGGAGAGAATGTTTTCTAGAGAGAGTCAAAAATAGCTGCCTGATAGTTATGAGCATAAGATGAACATCCATGACTTTCCATATATCAAAGAACATTTTTCATCGATTTCATTGTTTCTGAAATTTCTTCCTCTATCTCTGTAATTTCGTCTCCAATATTTTGTGAAGGCATCAAAAGTTGAAATTTATCACCTGTTGTTGACAGATCACTGTCAATGTTGACAAAATTGTCAAAGTCAACTTGGTCCATTCATTCATGAACAAAGAATTCATCTGTCATCTTCCATTGGTGATGTTGAAGAAACTTCCACAAAGTGGGCATTTCAATAACAATTTGAAATAGTGTTAGATGTCACCTTGTTCCAGGCTTGTTTCACCATATGCACTGCTTGCAATAGCATCAATTTAATTGTTAAATCTGCAGCAGATCCTTTTTTTCCTTCATATATGGCAGCAACTGTATATTGCATAACTAATGAGCGATAGTGTTTTTTGAAGCCTGCAATAATTCCTTGATCCATTGGTTGGATTAAAGCACTTGTATTGGCAGACAGAAACATGAGCTTCTTGTTCGTCAATGATACATCATTACTGTGGGCTGTACAGTTATCACAAAATAAAAGAATATTCTGCTTCTGCAGTCGCATTTGTTGATCGATTTTTTTCAACCACTGAACCCACAAGTCTCCTGTCATCCATGCACTTTGATTTGCTTCATAGAGTATTAATAATACAAAGAAATAACTCTTTAGCCACAACAAGGTAATAAAAAACAAAAAAAGTAATACAAAAAAAAAAAAAAAAATCTTATACACTATATGATCAAAAATATCCGGACACCCCTCACAGATCATCGATTGGCCCAATGTCACATGATAATGACTTGCACATCATTTAAATAGCTTCCCACACCTTCAGACACAACTCTGCTTGGACATTGGCAAGAATGGGTCGTTCGGCAGAGCTCAGTGAGTTCCAACGTGGAACCATCGTTGGATGTCACCTATGCGGCAAGTCCGTGCGTGACATTTCCAGCCTTCTTCAGATAACCAAGTCAACAGTAGGCGATGTCATTATGAAATGGAAGACCCGGGGATCAACAACAGTTCAACAACGCACCGGTAGACCCAAGAAACTAACGGACAGAGACCGTCAAGTGCTTCGTCGTGTCATCCGCAGCAACCGGAAGTCCTCGGCGGAAAAAATTGCCACAGAGTTTCGAAACACCTCTGCAAATGATGCCAGTACCATGACAATTCGTCGGGAACTGCACACGATGGGATTCCATGGCCGTGCTGCTGCCCACAAGCCCCACATCAGCAGGGTCAACGCCAAGCGACGTCTGAAGTGGTGCAAAGCCCACAGAAACTGGACAATGGACCAATGGAAACGTGTAATGTGGACAGACGAATCTCGCTACACACTCTGGCAATCCGATGGACGAGTTTGGGTTTGGCGCATACCTGGAGAACGCTTCTTACTTGAGTGCACAGAGCCCACAGTCAAGTTCGGAGGAGGAGGAGTCATGGTGTGGGGCTCATTTTCATGGTACGGACTGGGCCAGCTCGTTCCTGTGCAAGGAATCATGAACTCCGACCGTTATCTGAATGTTTTGGACAACTGTGCACTTCCAACGTTGTGGCAATTTTTCGGAAACGGGCCATTTCTCTACCAACACGACAATGCTCCGTGCCACAAAGCGAGGCGTGTACAGCAGTGGTTTGCGGACTCAGGGGTCGAAGAAATGGGTTGGCCAGCACAAAGTCCCGACCTCATCCTATAGAGAGTCTGTGGGATGAATTGGAAACACGCTTGCGGGCCAGATCACATCGGCCAACTTCTGTACCTGAACTGATTCTCGCTCTTCGGGAGGAATGGAGGAACATTCCGGAAAGTACCTACCAACATTTGGTGGAAAGTCTTCCCCGAAGGGTGGAAGCTGTGATTCGGGCAAAGGGATGTGCAACGCCCTATTGATTTCCATGAAATCGTGGCTAGAGCGCTAACGTGCATGTGTCCGGATATTTGTGATCATATAGTGTATATATAAGATTGGAACCAATCAGGGAAGTTTATAAACTTTGTTTCTGATTGGTTTTGAATGTTGACCACTACCTGATTAATGAAGGAAAATTTTAAGTTATGTACGAAATTTGTTGTGGCCAGTTTCCCATGGTCAGACTAAGAGGAATATTCATACCAGATTCAAAGAACATATAGCCCACAAGAAATATGGTAGATCTCCATATTTCCTGTCATTGCTATAATTCTGTCATTGCTAAGCATTCACTGGATACAGGCCATTCTTTTGATATCATTAAACTTAAAATTGCTCCATCCAATTAGCAAAAGGAGTCTTCTTGACCCCTTTTGAAAGTATGTCAAACCAAATCACCAATAAGAACATTTTGTTGAATACGGACCAAGGACTAATCACTGATTCTTCATTAATCAAGTGGTGGTCAATATTCAAAACCAATCACAAACAAGTTTATAAACCTCCCTGATTGTCTTCAATCTTATATATATATATATATATATATATATATATATATATATACGAGGTCTTTTTCTTCTTTCACCTGCTTTTGCTATTGAAATACATATACAGGTAAATCATTCTGATATACAGCGTCGTAGTAGTGCCGTCGAGGCGAGCTGGAGGCTGGATTTAAGTACTGGAGAAATACTCCAGCAGCTCTTGGAGGCCTTCAATGTCGGGGACATTTTGCCGCAGATGCTCCATTCCATTGGAAACGTCATGTATTGGCAAGAAAGCCAACCCATCTAACATACCGCAAAAGTGCCTAACTCTCTCGTCATCCATATAGATCTGTTGCAAACCCAGACCCTGAAGTTTTCGCCATGTGCTCTGTGTGAGATGGTAAAAGCAGGCACGGCATTCAACCTTAGATAGCCACCCCAAATTACGCAGGGATGGAAGCAATTTCCCTAATCATAAACGTTGCTGACGCAGGCGAAATTAAGTTCACCTCCTTATATAATTCGCCTAAGCACAAGCTTAGTTTGTGCGAGCTTGATGAGCAGCTGTCTGGGCCCATTGCAGTTATTATGGCGGGTGACTTGAATGCCAAGCACCCTGCATGGAATTCTAAATGCTCTAATCAAAACGGCAATATCTTACATGGATACACTGTGAACGAGAGTGATACCTTCGTTGCTGGTCCTCTTGATGACACATATTATTGTGACCACTCGCCGGTTAGTGACGTGCTGGACATTGCTGTTCTTAAGGGTTTCCTCAAACCGTATAAATATTTTTACAGTAGACGATTTAACCTCTGACCACCGACCGGTCATGCTCATCTTCGAGGGCCTAAACATCGATGTGAAGCTAGGGCTGCGCTCCAAGCAAGACTGGAAGCTCTTTAAGGATATTCTTCGAGAAAATAGCATTCCATACAGGGAAGTTATTGATAACGGGGTCATCAACGAAAATATCAGTGCAATCACTCGTGCTATAAATGATGCTACTACTTCAAGTACCTCAACTACTGACAGGAAGCGCCCCGAGCACCTCGACCTCCCTCCTTACATCAGACGACTTATTCTTGAAAGGAATTCCTATAGAAGACTATGGCAGCGCAAACGACTACTCTTTTTCAAGAAGAAGTACAACAGGCTTTCTCAAGGTCCAGGAAGAGGTTAAACTGCTACGAGCACAAAGGTGGAGTGAAAAACTGAAATCTTTGTCTGTCCAGGACAACTCACTCTGGGGTACTGTAAGGGCCTTCAAGGGTAACAGGCCCATCCAATTGCCGCCGCTGCTTGCAGACAATGGCAACTTCGTCACCAGTGACGGGGAAAAGGCTCAACTGATTGCGGATTCCCTGAAGATCCAGTTTACCACGCCTACTGAGACCAACCTGGACAGTCTCTCAAACACTCAGCTTGTGAACAATGGCTGTATCACTTACCAGTGCATCCATCGTGCACCTACCCCTGAGGATGTCATTAGTATTCATGAAATCTCCGATATCATAAAGCGACTTAAAATCAAAAAAGCAGCAGGTATGGATTCCATCACCAATAGTGCTCTGAAGAACTTGCCTCCTAATATTGTCTCAACTATTACCAAAGCCATGAATGACTGCTGGAAACTTGGTTACTTCCCCGACCAGTGGAAAGAATCCGTCATTTTTACCATACAAAAGCCAGGTCTTAACCCTGCTCTTGCTGTCAGTTACAGACCCATAAGTTTACTACCTATGTTGTCCAAAGTCTTCGAACGCGTCATCCTGAGGAGATTTAATGCTTTCTGTGTGGCCAATAATCTTGTTCGTGAGGAGCAATTTGGTTTTTGACCTGGACACTCCTGCCAACTTCAGATCTGGAGGCTTGTTGCAGATCTAAACACTCCTCTAAATTGTGCAAAGTATGGTGGTCTTGTCTTCTTGGATGTCCGGAAAGCTTTTGATCAAGTTTGACATAACGGACTCATATTCAAGATGATTACTTGTAGTTTCCCTGACAATCTGATTGCTTTGATTAGTTCCTTTCTGACGAACAGGAAATTTCGTGTTAAGGTTGGCTACTCAATGTCAAACCCTTGTGACGTCAATGCTGGTGTTCCCCAAGGCTCTGTCCTGGGACCTGCATTGTTCAATTTCTTCATCCACGACTTCCCAATCTTTACTAAGTGTAAGCTATATCTGTTTGCTGATGACGCGGCCATCATGACTACCGACCGCAATCCCGCTCACGTCACATCTCGGTTACAAAATGCCTTACATCAGTGCGAGAAATGGTTTGCTAAGTGGAGACTCAAACTAAACGTCGACAAGTGCAAAGAAAGTTTATTACCAAGAAACTTCGGAAACCCCCGAAGCCTCTCCTTCTTTCGGGTAGAGAGCTCGAATGGGTGAAGAATTACAAATACCTCGGAGTGGTGATAGATGCCAAACTAAACTGGGGTGACCACGTCTCCTATGCTATCAATAAGGCTAAGAAGGCAAAGTTCGGCCTGGTCGCCCTCCTAGGGCGAAACAGCGCTCTTGGAATAGATAGCAAACTTTTGCTATATAAAATGGTAATCCGGACCATTCTGTTATATGGTATGCCTGCCTGGGCCACAATATGCACGTCCAGATGGAAGAACCTGCAAACTTTCCAAAACATCACCCTGAGGACCATCGCCCAACTGGACAGGAGAGTTGCAACAAATACTTCCATTGCTGAAGATTTTGATATACCTCCTATTGGAAACTACGTACAGGAGTCGTTGAAGAAGCTTCTTCCGAAGATCAAGGACCACCCTAATCCTCTGGTTGCAGATATTCTGGATCACCCGCTCACTTTTCGAAGTTTACTCAGTCATCGCAGGCCTCGTCATCTCCTGGACGTCAACTTCGAAGACATCCAAAAGGCTATTTTTCCAGACTACTGGATCTCCTAGCTCCTTCGTGTCCCTCGTCAATCAACAATCTGCTTCACTGTTCTAATAGGAAAGGACTCCTCTTTATCCTCTGGATGACTTAACAAGGTTCATCTGGCTTATTTCCTAATTCAGCGTACTTCCCTTGGATACCACTTGGAGGAGTATGGTAGTGAAAGCATTGCTTCCGGACCACTCGTTTTGTTTTTTCACTGCGCTGTTCGATTGTCGATTTGCTAACTTTTGTGTTGAATTTCCTGCTCGATTTTTCTTTTCCTGCAAAATAAACTCTTCTTCCATTTCTTATTTTTTATATCTTGGAACTTTTTATACTGCCCATACAGTTTCTATGAATTTTAATTGAATTTCGTGTTTAAAATAATTAATTATACTTATTAATTTTCTGCTTTATATAATATTACCTTGAAGTTTTTTGAGCCGTGTATATTGCATAGCCCACGGAGTATACAGGGGTGCAGGGTTTCCAAAATATTTTTTTACATAAAATTGGAATTTCGCGGGGTATCTAGTGGTGCGGGATATATTCGCAAAAATACGGTAATTCATGTATAGGTAAAGACAGAGGTAATAGTTAATTTCTGCTCCTAGAAATAAGAAATTGTAACTTGGTAGCCAACGTTAATGAAGGATGATTGAAAAACTATCGATACCAATATGATGCATTATATGTAGTACTAGCAGAGGCACCCGGCGTTGCCTGGGATAATTACAGTTGTAGTAAAATACCGGGTGATTCAGTCAATTTCTGACCATTTCACTCGAATGACGTGCATTAGGGATAAACAATTGAAAGAATATGAGCTCCTTATCGAATTTCTAAATAGTTGGAGTTTATATTGTTGCAACGGCGCTGCATGAAAATCGTATTGTTGAAAAATGGCGCCCGTTTTATCAACAGAGCAGAAATGCAAGGTTGTCGAATGGTATTTCGAGACAAAATCACCTGTAACCGTGCAAAGAAAGTTCTGGAAGGAGTATAAGTGTCGAGACGCACCAGGCAGGCAAGCAATCATGGATTTTGTCAAGCAATTTCTTGCCACTGGATGTGTTAAAGGCAAGAAAAAAGGCGGGAGCGAAGCTCGTGTTCGAACGGCCAAAGTTGTCGAAAATGTTCGTACAAGGTTGGTCGATTCCCCTACCAAAAAATCTGTTCGCCGCCTATCCATTGAAGAGGGGCTGTCGTATACCATGACGTGGCGAATTTTGAGAAAGGATTTACACCTGTTCCCGTATAAGATCCATGTTTATCAAGAGTTAACAGACACTGGAAGACAGAAGCGACAACAATTTGCGATGGAGTTTGGTGCAGAAATGGAAGCCAATCTGGACATTGTGGACAACCTGTGGGTGTCAGATGAGGCCTTCTTCCATCTGTCAGGTGACGTTAGTAAACACAATGTCCGTTTTTGGGGTTCCCAGCACCCTCATGAGATCCATAAGTCACCTCTTCATCCACAAAAGGTTATGGCTTGGTGCGCGATTTCCAAAAGAGGCATCATTGGTCCGTTCTTTTTTGAGGGCACCGTAATGTCACAGGCTTACCTTAACATGCTGGAAACCTTCTTCATCCCCGAGCTGCGAAGGAGGCATATACCGCTTCGACATCAATGGTTTCAACAGGATGGGGCTAGGCCTCACACCACTAATGAAGTGCTAGACTTTCTCAATCAGAAATTCGGAAATCGTGTCATTTCAAACAGGTTTCCAGATCGATTCGGGGGTTGCTTTCTTTGGCCCCCTACGAGTCCTGACCTAAACCAATGTGATTTTTATCTCTGCGGTTTCCTTAAAGACAGTGTGTTCACTACAGCACCAAGAACCCTAGACCAGCTGCGACAAAGCATCATCGACTGCTGCATCCTTGTGGATGCAGAAATCCTGGATAGAGTTATGAACAACTTCACCATTCGGCTGCGAACAGTTCAAACGTTCGTGGTGGCCACATTGAGCATATCATCAAGACTTTTCCACGGGAATAAAAACTCCGAACTGCCTAAAATATCATAATGAACTGCTACGTTTGTAAACATTAATGGGTCAATAAATCATAGTACTGAAATGGTCAGAAATTGACTGAATCACCCTGTAGAACAATCTCAAGAAGTTAAATAATAACTCAAACTGGTTTTCTGTAATTATACAATTGTTCAGATTTTTCCAACATGGTGCAATAATTATTTAATCTTTGTGCGAGTAAATGCCATCTCAAAAATTGCAAATTTTATAAAAATAATTAAATATGGATAAATAAATTTATTTCTTATAAATGCTCATTTATTACTGCGGATCACTAATTACAGTAATTTTTGGAATGTAATACGCACCCCCTTCCCCACTTTGACCCTCTCTCCCGACCCTCCAAAATATCTTTATTGCGTTTATTATTAGAATATTAAATAATAATTACATTTTATAATAAGTGGTACTAATTTTTTTTTTAACTTTGTATATGCATTTTATAAAATAAATGTTGGTAGCAAATTGAAATCGGAAATATATTTAGTAAATGAATTACACATACCCATGCACGTTAAAAAAAATTATCGAAGACAGGAATTCAGCCCATACCTGCAATATAGAACTCAAGCGTTTTACCACTAGACCATCTGAACACAATAAAAAATCTATGCTACAATTCGAGCATTTATAAAGTGTAGGCAATTATAACAAAATTTATCAATTTTTTCTCGGAAAATTTTGAGAAGTGCGTCGAATGGCTTTGCATGGTTCTTTAATTTGGTGAAAGCTACTTGTAGAGTATTTTTTATCAAAATCAGTGAGTCAGAGTACATGGAGTCTCCTTGTAAGTGCAAAACAAGTGTCATAACATCGAATCAGTGGTGGTAATTTATAAATGTCGTAACTACGAAACGTCCTAAGTCAAGGATTCACTATATTTATTATTAACACCTGGGGATATGGTGTAAAAACACTCCACTATGAAATAGTTTCCAGTTATTGTTAGAACACACCTTCATTATAGAAATCAAGAACCCGCTTTCCATTTTGAATTTGTTAAAATTTCTCTTTTTTTAAAATATACTTTAATAGTTTAATTAGTTTTCATTGATAAATAAAATGTAATTGTATCTAAGGAATATAATTCTGCAAAGTGACAAAAAGTCACGGGAAGCGCTTCCCATTTGAAGATGTGCTATGTTGTGTTCAGATGCAGCATATGATGCTAATGTAGACACGATATCTGAGCAGTCTTTTACAGTCAGATGTGTAGAGAACATGGCAGCATGTCATGAGTTAACTGACTTTGAACATGGAATGATAACACTGGCCAACAAAATTTAATATTTTTCTTTTAACCAAATTCAAGTGGGTGATTTTTGGTAGTATTTTTTCTGCTTAATACGATTATAATTTTGAAATTTCTCTAGCACGCACAGATTTCTTTTTTTTCCAGTGAAACATTTTTTAAATTATTCAGTGTTTCGAGCCTGATAAATTTTCTTGCGGCCCCAAAATATGGATAGTTTAACATAGCAGATGCTTCTCTTCATGTCCATTACTTTAACATAGAAGTCTCGAAGTGCATAACTTGTAGAAATCTCGAAGTGCATAACTTGTAAAAGTCTCGAAGTGCAGAATTGTATGGAAGGTGGTCATTTTCGGGGGAGGGGGGCTGCTGCAGCCACCTCAGCCCCACCCCCTTCCTCTGCAACAGGGTTGTGTCAGGCAAGAGTGTGACTCAGTTATGGTCTGTGTTCAATTATGCGTGGATCAATATCTCTCCAGAACGATTCCAACATCTTGTAGAGTCCATGCCTCGACATGTTACTGCAGTTTTGAGGGCTCACGGAAGAGCGATTTGCTATTCTATTAACATTACATCCAGTGCCTTCCCATGACTTTTGGCCATTCAGTTTAAATAACTTATCGTATTTGATAGTGAAAATGTTCTAAAAGTTTTAATATATGTCTAAGTTTAATATATAAACATTAAATTTAAAAACTGATTAACTAAATTGTTTAATCTTTAACTAGCCTCAACCAGTGGTTGCAATTATTCCACTTGGAACAGGCAATGACTTATCACGTGTACTTGGTTGGGGAGATGGAACTAATTCAGTAGAGACTAATGTGGAAAGGATATTGCAACAAATTGAGAATGCTCAGTTAGTGAAACTTGATTGTTGGAAATTGAAGACAACCTTATTTTCACACCTTGGAATACGTTTATCCCATAAAGTAATGTCACAGATATATGCGAAATATGATACGTAAATGTTTAACAATTTTTAATTAAATGATTTTAATGACTTTTTCAGGAAATTTTCATGAATAATTATGCTTCCATTGGTGTTGATGCTTTAGTCACTCTAAATTTTCATAAAACTCGAGAATCTAAATTATATTTAGTTGGCAACCGGTTACTTAATAAGGTACTTATTATTTATATTTAATTTACAGGGTGCTTCAATGGGTCTCATTAATCTCTTGGTTGAATAACTCTTCAATGGATGGAGCTAATGTTGCCAAAAGTTGTGCGCATGTGCAGGGCTCAAAGGAGCCTCATTTACGAACCAGAAATCATAGAGGAGCTGAAAACGGCAATAACAAACGTGATAAGTTTATTGACTAACTCAAGTAGGTTATCGAGAACTTCAAGCAGAGACTTCGTTTGAGAAAGTCTCTATTAATTTCTTTTATTCTCATGTATAAATCCTGAAAATTTGAAATGAAAATATTTTTCCATTCAAACGATATTCCATTTTTTCCATTATTGAGACCCATTGAAGTACTATATAATGTGTAATTAATTGAAGGAATATAAATTTTCAATTTTATGTTCAGTTATTATTCATCAGTTATGGAACCAAAGATATTTGGGAAAGAGAATGCAAAAATCTTCACAAAAAAATTGAGGTTTGGTTAGACAACATTGAAGTAACTCTTCCAGAGATTGAAGCAATTGTATTCCTAAATATTCCTTGTTGGGGAGCAGGTGTCAGACCATGGACATTGGGAAATTCTGCTGATCTTCCACTTCAAAAGTAAGTTATGTATAGTTGAATTAATTTCAAGTATTAAATGAATTGCAAGATGAAAAATTTTTTATATATATTTAGAATGGATGATGGAATGTTGGAAGTTTTTGGCATCTATTCTTCTTTCCATATTGCTCAAATGCAAGTAGGCCTGTCAGAACCTGTGAGAATTGGCCAAGCAAAAAAGATCCGAGTAAGAATAATTATTTATTATCAGTATGCTTGTTTCTTAAAGGTGAATTCCACAGAAAAATTCAACTGTCTCACTCTTTTATTTTCTTCATAATCTTATTCAAAGGTAATAAACTAATGTTTTATTAAGAAAAATGCTTCAGAAGATTGAACATTTGCCCTCTGGACCTCCCATAGCTGCTCCAGAAAAACCAATAGAAAATGACAATTTCCTGCCACGGAGCCTGCCGGAAATTTTGTTGCTGAGAGACCGCTATATCGATTCTAGCCTTAAATGATTCACTGTGTTGCAAGATTTTACTAATCTGTTTTCTGTCAGAATGCCTTTAAGTTGGTTCGTATTTGGGTATGTAAATAGAAAATCTAATAAATACTTCACATTTCCTAGATTTTCACAATTGTATCGATTAAAAGGCAGTGGATTAGTCAGCGAGAGAACTGGTATCCAACTGCAAACGGCGTAGTTTTCTCAGCTCATTTTGATGCATTTGCTTTTCTATATTCCTGCCGTTTTGACGTTACAGTCAATTTTAAAAAAGAAATTCATTGAACCTATATTTTCTTCCAAATTTAAAGAGGCTAATTCTGGTGATCATCAAGAACAATGACCACAAAAGGCGTGTAGTTAGTGCTGAAGGAATGAGTTGGCCATACTGCTGTCATAAAGTGTCATAAAGGACACCTCACCAGGAGGAACCTCTGCAAATTCTGAGTGGTCCTCTTTCAACAGCTTAATGCATAGGGCTTTATTGCAAAAGTTGCAGTAGCATTTAATTTTGCTAACAATCCTTGTAGAGCACTGTCACTGTTATCAAAATTGCTACAGTTGCTGTCGCTCTTGTTTTCTTATTCCATTGCAATGACCTGTAGTTTCCCTGACAACCTGATAGCAGGTGATAACACTATGCAATGTGTGATATCGTGTACTGCTCATGAGTCGGAAACTCTTTTGGACTTTTCATTATCTAATGGCATCACAATGATCAGAAAATTGGCATCACAATTTCAGAAAATTGGCATCTGTATTGATTGCAGGGGGGGGGAGGGGGGGAGAATTGGAACCCTCCTATTTTATTAATTTCGTTTAATATCAAATTAAATATATTGATTAATTCTAAGTCGTTATTGATAACTACATGTTTTTTTTTTAACAAAATTGTATTGACCGTATAATTTACGTTTATGAGTTTCTTTTGTTTTATATATTAATAAAGATGAATACACTCCTTTAATTAAAATAGGACAAAATTAAAATAAATAATAAAAAAACAATGAAAAAAGTCACCAGAGTAAAAGTTTAAGGACGAAGAAACACAGGACTTGTGAAGAAACTCAGGACGAAGAAACACAGGAACGAAGAAACACAGAAGATATACAGAAGAGACGAAGATCAGATTATCTTTTGTTTTATCTCGCATACTTCTAGGATTATCTTATGAGCCTCCCTAAGCCTATGCAAACTGATTAATTGCTTAGATCCATTTTTAATTATGCAATCCCAATTTTACATTTTTCATCTGCCAACATCAAAAAACCATTAACATCAGCTATCATTTTCAGCAAATATGAATAGAGACTTTAAAATGCTATATATTAGTCATTCCATATCTAATCTGACAAAATCGGGTGATAATTGACCTTAGGGTCTCCGATTTTTCTTAAACTTTATCAGTGTATTCTAGTAGATAAAATGTATCTAAAGCATGCATAGTTTCATTTTCCAGATAAAAATATATTTTAGTTATAGACCAGGAGCCAGCCCCGTTAGATTTAACCGGAAAGATCTAATTTAGTTAACTATCTCATTTCACAGTTTTGCCCGTAGGAAATGAGAATCTGTCGGTCTGGCAGTTCAAAGCGGCCGGACTTAAAAATGGCGGCCCTTCAAAATCCAGAAAAGTCGACTTCAATTTAACCGGTACAATCTATTTTTGGTTCATGATTTTTTTCTTAGATTACTCCTCCCTAATTAAAATTTCATCGGTCTGGCATTTGAAATCGGCCAGAAAATGGCTGCCAGACCAATCCAAAGTATGGTAAAAATTGACATCCATTTAACCGGAATGATCTAATTTTACTTTTTGAACCAAATTGTACCTAACTGCCTGCCATTCACGAATGATTCGGTCTGGCATTTCGAAGCAGCCGGATAAAGGGTGCCAGACCGTTTTAAAATATCAAATTACATGTAGTCAATCAGTTGACAGATGTAGAAGAAAAGAAGGACAAGACGCAGAAACTCTGAAAAAAAAAAAATTGGACACAGTCTTAACATTTCAGGGTCTTACTACTCTAAGTCCAATTTCAGTGTTAGCAAATAACTGTACCGACTGTATAATACTAGTTTCTTGGATTTTTTCTGAATATAAATACGAGGCATGTTTTTTAAGTAAGTACCGTTTTGGAATTAAAAAAAGACGTGCAAAGATATCGCAATAATTTTATTTTTACATGAAAGCCTGTACCTTAATCTACTTTTCTACATAATTTCCGTGAATATTGAGGCACTTGTCATAACGTGGCACCAGTTTTTGAATACCCTCCTCATAAAATTCTGCCGCCTGACTTGTTAACCACTGTATCACAAATGTTTTGACTTCGTTATCGTCTTGAAGACGCTGACCACCCAGGTGTTTCTTCAAGTGCAGGAACAAATGGTAGTCGCTGGGCGCCAGATCAGGGCTGTATGGAGGATGATCTAGAGTTTCCCATTTAAAAGATTTGATGAGATCTTTGGTCCGATTAGCCACATGTGGACGGGCATTGTCATGCAGCAAAACGATACCCTTACTCAACTTGCCACGTCTTTTGTTCTGGATTGCACGACGCAGATTGTTCAATGTCTCACAATAAGACGCTGCATTGATTGTCTCATTACGAGGCAGAAACTCCACTAGCAATACTCCTTTTCTGTCCCAAAAAACTGTGCACATGATTTTCCGGGCAGAAATTGTTTGCTTAAACTTCACTTTTTTGGGTGATGATGAATGTCGCCATTCCATGGATTGTTGTTTCGATTCTGGTGTGACGTAGGCCACCCATGTTTCGTCACCAGTAACAATTTGGTCTAAAAAATCTTCACCTTCATTGTGGTACCGCTCAAGGAAAGTCAATGCACTGCCTAAACGTTGGGTTTTGTGCAAATCTGTCAACATTTTTGGAACCCAACGTGAACACAATTTCCGGTAATTCAAGTTCTCGGTCACAATGCGATACAAAACACTACGAGAATATTGAGGAAAGCAGTTGCACAATGATGAAATTGTAAAGCGTCTGTTTTCTCTCACCTTTTCGTCCACTTTCTGCACCAAATCTTCATTAACGACCGAAGGACGCCCACTCCGTTCTTCATCATGCACATTTGTGCGGCCATCTTTAAATGCGCTCACCCATTTCCTTACCATTCCATCACTCATAATGTTTTGTCCGTACACTTCACAGATCTCACGATGAATATTGATCGGTTTTACGCCTTTAGCACTAAGAAATCGTATAACAGCCCGTACTTCACAATCGGCGGGACTCACGATTGTCGGAGGCATCTTAAACACTCAGTAAACAACGTATACAATGAAGAATCAGACTGTAATTGCGTCAGTGCGTAGACAAGAGATGTAGTTAACCAGCGCGCATGCGCGGAACGCCGACCGTAGCGCTGCGGCGGCGGAATCGCAAAACGGTACTTACTTAAAAAACATGCCTCGTATTTTGATCTGACGGTCTGGCTTTTAAAAATCAGACTAAATTATATGCCTTGAGTTAAAACTTATATAAAAATATTTGAATACCGAATGCCAAGATTTTAATAACAATAAATCAGTAAAATATTAATATGTAACGATCAGTTCATTTCATCAAAGGACAGGATACTAAAATCCTTGGAAGGTCATCTGGGTTGAAAGATCTTTTATAGAAGTACACAACGTATTGGGTGCTACTGGTATTATTTATTATTACAGGCATGTTGAAAAAGTGTATTATACCTCACCTCAGAAATTTATAGCAAATGTTCAAACTGCCCTCTTCGGATCATTGATTGTCGCACCCATTCAAATATTCCTTGAAAAGTCCCTGTATTAAGAATGTCGGTTGCATAAACTTATTGTTTTAAGTAGCCCCAGAGATAAAAATCCGAAGGAATGAGATCGAGGAATTTGCCAACCATGGAACTGGTTCTCCCCTACCTGCCATGGTTAAACAGAACACCATTCAGTTAACTTACTACAAAAGTGAAACCTTGAAGACAGACTAACCACAAACGTCCAAAATTGACAAATGTAAACAAGTCCCCATACAACACAGCGCCATCTGATTGGTTACAAACTTCGTTGATGGATTATACCTCAACTTTCATTAATATCGCAAAATTTAAGGATTTTATGACATATATTTATGTGGACTATGTTTATTGTCTTGGTGTGAAAAATTCGCCTTCACAGTTTGTAAACGTATTTTTGATACACCCTGTATACACTCATTCACCAAAAATCATGGCACACCTGACTAATGACGTGTTGGGCCTCCTCTGGCCCAGATAATGGCGGCGACCTGTCGTGGAAGAGAGTCTACCAATCCCCGGAACACATCCATAGGCACTGCAAGCCATGGCACCTGGATTGCAGTCTGGAGAACGCGGAGGCCAAATCATTGTCGTGAAATAATACGTACCACTCTGCTGTAGCGTATTATCCAGCCACTGCCGTGTCACAGGGGGCCGCATGTGGAGGTGTATAAAACAGTTCATGAAGGGGTCCAGGTGCTCCTCAAACAGATCGATGTAGGAAGTAGCATGCAGAGTGGATGTTACATGCACCAATGGACCCATTTCATGCCACTAGAAAACACCATAGACCAGTATGGAGCCTTCACCTGCCTGAGTGGTCCCCACCTGACAAGCGGGGTCCATGGCTTCGTGTGGCCTGTGTCAGACACGGACACGACCGTCAGCCCGATATAGCTGAAACCGTGCTCGTCGGACCAGACAACCCTTCGCCAGTCCTCAGCGGTTCAATGCCGATGTTGGTTGGCCCAGGCTAGACGTTGCCGACGATGTGCAGCTATGAAGAGTGGCACCCGTCGTGGCCTCCTGCTTCCAAAGCCTGCAGCTGCCAAGGTTCGCCGAATTGTTGTCACAGACACAGTTGTGGGACATCCCTGGTTGTACCACATGGTGATTTGGCCTGCTGTCGCCTTTCGAACAGCAGTTGCAAGCCGGGTGACCCGGCAAACATCTCTGGTATCAATGTTGGGTGTACTCTCTATAGACCCTTGCAAAACTGTGAAATGGGATAGTTAACTGAATTAGATCTTTCCGGTTAAATCTAACGGGGCTGGCTCCTGGTCTATTATAATTAATTATCAAAGTTAACAAAATTTTGCGCATCTCATCATATAAAACGAAGCATATCTCTGGGTTATATTCGTTTTAAGGAATTGTCGTATATTTCAAGTTGAAGCTAAAATGAATCACTTTTTTCCTTAATTTACGTTATGGACTTCAAAATATGGACTGCATTTTAATTTTATAAAATCTTATATTAACCTGAAAACGATGTTGTAAAAATATTAAAAAATAGAGATTAACTCCCTTCTTATCCATTGACGAAATTACATGATGGAATTCCAAATAGTTCAGCCAGTATTAAATTATTTATGAGACCAGGTGTGTTGCTTTGAGGAGTGAGCAGGACCTAGAATACAACAATAGCTCAGGCGACATCCTTCAAGCAACGATAACGTCATGAGCTGTTAACACTTTTAATTAAATTAGAGTAGAGGACCGCAAATCCAGAATAATCGGGACCAGAAACTTTCTGGATTCGTGGTTTTCCAGATGTACTTAACGCATCTGTGTATATTTAATTAAACCATTTCTATCGACGGTTATTATAAATTTTTTTTTTAATAAAACTTTTCACCATTATACAGTTAAAGTAATTACTGACATCTGGATTTGTGATTTCCGGATTTGAGGTCCTCCACTGTATATAGTTTCACATTTATTTTCTGTACTTCTTTCCGTTTTGAAATTTAGGTGGCCAATAGAACAAACATCAAGAAATACGCTAGTAATTTTTTACAGATTTTTATTATGTCATTTTAATTTAATATTTTTAAAATTAAAGATAAAATCATGTTAAATAAATTTTTCTTTAATTTCAATTATATCTGAAAATATATAGTTTAAAAGGCCACATTTTAAGCTTTAAAATGAGCTATGAATGAAACCTGTATGACCTACAGTTTCAGAGAAATTTGTTTATTAACCATCTTAACTGGCTAATTTCTGTAAATTTGACTGCAAATATTTTTTGTAAGAAATTATGTTAGATGAAAATTAACACCGTCAGGTTACTTACTTACTTTGATGTAGGGAATGTACAAAAAAAGTTTGAACCTTTTATAAAAATATAGTGCTTGTTAGGTCTTCATTTCACGTAGAATGATTCATGTAGAAGGTGAGTCAAAAATCTGTGCCCCCCCCCCCCTTCTATCTTCGATACAAATGTAGTTATGCAAATTCCAATACAGAAAGTGAATAGGAAGTTCAGGGTGCTCTTTTCTCATGGTGGGACTTCCGGTATTGTCAGCATGCAAATTAGGACATATTCAAATTGTATCTACTAAACCGTAGGAGATACAAAAAGAAGAACAATTACAAAGTTTGTTCAGCAACAAAACAAAACAAATTTCAAAATCCGATGAAGGGTGACCCCAAAACCTTATTGTAATTTCTGCAATTGGACAATGGGCTCTTGTACTGTTTGTTGCTTACAAACAGTCAACTGTACAAATTAAGCCTTTATAGTCAATTAAGATTATAAAAATTGGGCTATAAAATATATGATATTAAAATGAAGCGTTATGGATACGAAGGGCGAACTCGACAAACTGTGATTTCGAGAAATTTTTTGAAATTTTTGCTCTACAACTCTTATAAGTTAAACTCTTTACTTTCAGCCTTTATTTTATATGATTAGGAGGGGCCAATTGAACAAAAAACTATACCATCTTATTCTTTGCTGTCTGAGAAGCCAAATAATAAAATAAAAAAAAAATTTGAACCAATGTTGAGTTCGCCTTTGGTATCTGCAACGCCTCAATTCTTCGCTTATTCAAAAATTCACAATCTTTTGATTTGAAAGACCCAATAAATGAATTAAACTGAACAAATAATAAAAATGATGAAAACATATCATTTAAGAGATTCCAAGAAGTAACCTTCTCCCCCCCCCCCTTTTTGCCCAGAGTGTAAGTGCTAAAATTTAAAAAAAAATTATCATAATTTAAAAGACCCTCCAAAATTTTTTTGAAATATAAAATGTTCTTACAAAATAATAAAAATCACATTCCATAAGATTCTCATGTAGACATTCCAACGTTGAAAAACTTGTAAAATGACGCTTGTAAGAAAATTTCAGCAAGATACATTGAAAAAATGAGCAACATCGCACATTCATTAAATAAGAATCCTTAACACTAGAAGAAGAAGAGAAGTGATGATTCCCCTGTAGAATTTTTCACTAATGATGATCATGGCACACAGTTTATAGAAGGAAATTTTGAATTTGCAATTTTGATAAATAATTTTGAAAATCTAGTCCAAAAAAAAATCAATGATTAAAACATTTTGCCGATTTAAAAGTCCAAAATCTGTGAGCATATAAACTATACAGGGTGTCCAAAAAAGTCTGGTAACATGGCAGATGTTTCAAAGCTGCCAGGTAGGCGAGATCTGATGAGTGTGGGGAATTCATTGCGGCACTCAAATTTGACTTTGACCCCCAAATTTAAGGTCATCCATTTGCTAACTCGAAAATTATTAAAGATAGAGAAAAACTTACAATTGATACCCTCAAGGTCAGGTTGAGCTAGCCAGGTTGGCTGAGGTTTCTAACACATTTGAATTGCAAGTGAAGCACACAGTTGGGAATTTTCTTTCCTTGAGTGACCCTTTCTCGCCCATTTTCTCAAAATCTTTCAAGGGGAAGGGTAAATATTGTTTTGAGACTAATGTGGTGTTACTCTATAGGGTAGCAATTGGAAATTTTTCTCTATCTTTAATATTTTCGAGTTAGCAAATGGATGACCTTAAATTTGGGGGTCAAACTCAAATTTGAGTGCGACAATAAATTCCCCATCCTCCTATTACAGTAGAACCTCCGTACAGCGAAACGCAACGGACCGGCAAAATCATTTCGTTATATAGATATTTCGTTGCATGGAGATAGTCTTAAAATTTGCATAATTTTTTTTTTTTTTAATTCATCGCAATCCAATACGTATTTAGATTACATATGTATTTTAAATCTAGTATTTATATATAAAAATTTAGTATTTTATAATAATTTGAATGCTTCTTAACATTAAGAACAAAAGTTTTTCGATACTTGACATCGCTGTCTATCTAAAGTCATCCAGGTCACCATTGCTGAAAATTTTGATTGGACCGTGATTATTTTTTCTAAAAAATTAAAATTTGAAATCAGAACAGGCAGAAAATAATTTTGTAATACGGATTTTACGGAAAAATACCGATATTAGCGTGTATATTAAGGCTTACAAGTGTTTTTTCATCAGCCTCAGTAAAATTAGCATTTCACAAAAATGTTTATGGTAAACTTTCAATAAAATAAATTTGAACAAATAGAACAATTTGAACAATTTGAGTTTCGACAGCATTTATAGTAGTTCTCGTGCAGACTCTCATAGAAAATAAATTTTTAACATGCTTTCACATTTAAACTCCTCAGTAGGCCGCCATTATTGCTAGGTAGTGCATCATGGGTAGTTTGGTGCGATAACGTTGTTCTTGAGAACTTTTCGTAAATTTTGCCGAGTATAAAATAAGCCTAATGCCACAGCCACAGCCGAATGGGCAGAGCTTGTGATGTAAAAATTTGCTTTTAACTTCGCTTGTTGGCCGTTTGCGAAAATTTCGTTCGTTGGCCACGCTGAGTGCGGGAATCAAATTTCGTAATAAAGAGCTAAAATATACCTTAAAATTTATTGTCCGGACCGAAAAATCCTTACGTTATAGGGATAATTATGCTATAAAGATTTCGCTATATGGAGATTGAAAAAGCATTAAATCAATAGGTTTTTTGCCGGGACCAGAGAAAAATTTCGTTATTGAGAGAATTTTACTATATCGACGTTCGCTCTACGGAGTTTCACTGTACCTATAAACCACACTCATCAGATCTCACCTACCTGGCAGCTTTGAGATATCTGCCATGTTACCAGACTTTTTGGACACCCTGTATAATTTCACTACAATGTAATTTTCATTTCTTGAACGTTTTCGAACGGATCCTGCCATTCATCTTCAGAAGTACAGGGAAGAGAATGATACACAAAAATTTTTAAATGATGAAAATAAAACCTTAAAAGGAAGTCATGTGATAACCAATCAATCACATGATATCCCAATCACTGTGGATATAATGTGATACTGTGGCCAGAATATTATCCAATTTATTAATGAAAAAAGCCTCCATAATAATTCGTTTTTTTCCAATTTTGTTCCTTTCCCAGAATTTAATATCTTTCCATAGCTAAAGCGTATTCACTGTGATTAAGTCTGATTGATCTCATGTTCCTCTAAACGTTCCTCTAAATGTTCAGGAAGACCTGACTGGCCAATATAATTTGCATCGCAATTCGAACAAGGGATCTCATAAATAACATTATATTGTGTTACTAATCTATGGAAAATCTGATCATGTTTACATAATTCTTTAAGATTATGTTAATCGACATTCTTTTCATCATTGTTCTCAATATTATCTATTAAATGCATAGTTACTAATTGTTTCTTAATGGTATTATTAATTTATGGTGCAATTTGTACGTTTGGGGTTGGCTATGATATAAATGACTTACATTTTTTGCACATATAATCACTTGTGAACAGGGACATGAAGAAAATTACACAGGATGAATATTGCACTTGAATGTTTTTATTTTCTCCACATCTCTCACTTTTTCACAGAACACAACTCAACAATGCTAAAGCGAATGCATGCGTACTCGCGTGCGTATTGTACAAGGAATTACTTCTGACAATGCCAATTGACCTTTATCCCCTGTATTGTGAGTGGTTGCCACTAAACGTCACTGATTTTTTTACAAAATGCAAATGGCGGACACTGGACGTGTTAATGGCATTTGTTGACTGTATCTTAAGTGAAAGTTTTAATTGTTGTTGTTCAAAATTTTTATTGCTATGGTTAAATATTGTTGTATTCCCAATTGTCAGAGTGAGGAGAAAGAAATAAACATCATTAGAAAATAATTTTATAGGTAATTTTGAAATGACTATGAAATTAAAATTATGAAATGTTATCAGTAAACATTTAAATCATTATATTTTGCAAATTTCAGGTTAATAATGTATGTTAAATTAATAAATATAATAATAAAAATCTTTAAAGTAGTAAAAACCTATGAAAAATGTAAAAAAAAGTGAATTTTTCTCAAATCACAAATGCTTACAACACGACCAAGGGACGCCATTTTTTATGTGGTCACATGGGTAGTCAAGGCTACGAATGCTAAGAAAGTGTGTGAGAACAAGAGTTTATGATAAAGGTCAATTGCTCGAAAGGAACAAAAATAAAAATTGAAATAAAATTACTGTCTTTATCGATAAAAATAAAATTTAACACTTTTAAATTATACAATAAATTTATGCTTAGCCAGGGGTCGTTCAAGAAAACGTCACGCTCTTTTTGGCGTGTTCAAACCCCGTGCTCTCCCCATGTCACATTTGTCACATTTTTCATATGCCCTCCCCTTTTAAGACTTCACACAATACACTGAACGACCAATTTATTCGAGAGACCCCGTGTGTTGCGCATAAGCAGCAAGAACTGCCTGAATAGGTGCTGGCATGGATTCAACAAGGTGTTGAAACTGTTGCGGAGGAATAGCAGCTCAGGTTGACATCACAGCGTCCCGTAATTGGTGCAGGTTGGACGGTAGTGTGGGAAGGCGTCAGATGGTTCTCTCCACTTCATCCCATAAATGCTTGATTGGGTTGAGATCGGGCGACAGAGCTGGCCACTGAAGCAGGTGGAAGTCTGCGTCATGTTCCTCTAACCAGTCCAAGACCATTTGTGCACAGTGACAGGGAACATTGTCCTGCTGAAACTGTCCATCACCACCAAGGAACACAGTAATCATGAACAGGCACACCTGATTGGCAACAATTTTCAGATAGTGTGTCGCACTCAGGGATGTGTCTACGGATATCAGAGGACCTAGCGTGTCCCAACAGAAGACACCCAGACCAGCACTCCTTTTCCACCTGCCTGTAAGGTTGTCTGCTGACATGATGAGTCCATGGCCTCGTGCTGTCTGTGCCAGATGCGCAGTCTGCCGTCTGCATGACGAAGTAGGAACCGCGATTCGTTGCACCAGACGACCTTCTTCCACTCATCCAGTGTCCAGTGGCGATGCCTGTGCGCCTTTAGCAGGCGTGGTTTCCTTTTTTTGCGGTGACAGCGACGATACCCTACTGGCCGCCTGTTGTTAAACCCAGCTCGGTGCAAGGTGCGTTGTTTGTTGGAGGTTGTTTTTTGGCATAACTGCCATTCATGGAATACCCTTGACACTATTGCACGGGAAAACCTGAGGAGGTTCGCGGTTTGCAAAATGCTCAGCTGCGCTCGTCGGGCTCCAACGATCATGCCTCTTTCAAAGTCAGTAAATCCTTGGATTTACTCATGATCAGTCCACTTCTGTTGCTGACTGCAACTTGGCATCCAATGCATTCCTTTTATACACCACTTCGTCCTGTTCCATTGTTTGGGTGTCACTGGGAGGCCGATCCATTTTTTGTAAGAGGTGTCTCTAATAAATTGGTCGTTCAGTGTATAAGTTAACCTGTACACAAAAAAAAAAAAAATAATAATAATAATAATAATAATAACCTTCCTATAAACAAAAAAAAAATCTTCCAAACACAATAAACCTGTTTGAAGTAAGATTTTATTTTGTTTATGTGTAAATCAGATAAAATTTGAAAAGTCTCATGGATTTATATAATGAAATTTCAGATTTTTGCTTACGTGTTACCAATTATGATTTTTGAAATTTGAAAATGTAACTATCCAAAAAAATTTTGCAAACATTCTAAGAAGGAGCTTTAATCGTGATGCAGAAGTACAATTATTAATGTATCGTGAATAATTGAGCCTCGACAACGTGATCATCGCATGCACTTGCTCTTGTCAACAATGCTTAAAAGATGAAGTAACCCCTTTATTCATTTGTTGACTCCTCACTACGAATCGATTGTTACATTACATGCCATTATCTTAAAGCACATGCAATCGACTTGAAGGGGTCCACAAAAAAGCCTGAAGAGTTGATGCAGCCGAAATAAGACCTTGATGATGATATTGTCGAAAATAGAATTTGAAAAGGTTAATCCGTTTTTAAGTTATCATGCAAACGATGGACGGATAAACTTACAGCCCAAACATGCATTCTTATAATTAGCTTTTAGCTAAAGCCCCAATATGGAAACATTATTTTCTGCCATTGTTAGATTGGTGGTTGCAAACAATTTGAAAACTGTTATTGTTTTGACTGTTATGTATAATAATTAAAATAAACATTATTGTGATACTCATAATGGCCAGAATTTCAATTGTAAATTTTTTTATTGATATAATAAGCCACAGATAGCATATATATTTCTTTGTTTTTTTAAAAATGTAGCATCTCTTCATCGATGACATTGTTTTCACATATGAGAAGCCTTAGTAAATACATACAAATTTTATCACCATGGTATAATTAATTGTTCTTTTACTGATTCAGCAATTGGACCACAATGTGCAGCTCAAATTAATGATCCTGAATAAGCATCAATTATTTCGGTGAAAATGAGTCTGAGCAGGAATCTACCAGTTTCTCTCTTGTAAGTCAGTTTGTGGAAGACCTTTTTTGCCTGCTAAACTAGAGTTCTTCAAATCTCTTGCCAGTGATTTGGAGCCTTTCTTAACAGAATTCCAGTCTGATGCACCTTTAGCCCCTCTCCTTTTTGACAGTTTGAACCTATACCCTGTCTCTCTACAGGAAAAAAGCTTCAGTACTTTGTCACCTCCGCCCCGTAAAGTAGTCTCCGACTACGCATGCGTAGTGCTCAAAAACATGAAGCACTGTTTCAATTTCATTTTAACCATTATGGTTTCAGTTTTTTTTCATTGGCTGCGCGTTGATCTGAATGAGATGACAATTGGTAACGTGGCTTTCCCATACTGCCTTGCAGCTGTGACGTTGTGACGGAATGTTTTAAGCCCACACTTATCGAGAATTAGTTGTCGCGGACGCCAATGTGACGGTGGGGCAGATGATTTAAGCCCACACTTATCAAGAATTACTTAAAAGTCCTTATCCTATGTTTAATTATTAAAAGGAGTAAAAACATTCAGTAAGTAACTGTCGCGTATATCAGTGTGACGCCAGTGCTTAAGCACGATTACAGACACTTCTCTTGCAATTAAGAGAGATCTGTGAGTGGAAGTGAATTACACTTCTGATGGTAAAACAAAAAGGACTCCAAACAGGATTTTATTTATAGGCTAAAATTCTATTTCTGTAAAAACCTATAACCTGGTTGATCTGCCCCAAGGAAAAAAAAATTCAGCTCATAACAAATCTATGCATGCATTATGATATATCTAAAGACCCAAGTATCTCCCCTCCTGTTAAGCAAAAGATTTTATTCCCTTATTAAGATGAAAATCTGTGAAAATGATAAGACAAAGTTTGAATGAATTTGATATTCCCTATTTATTAATTCTTATGTGAAAATATTATTAAAAGAAATGTTGAAAGAAAAATAATAGTTTAAATTTAATGAAGCAAAAGCTCTCACCTATTTAATTTTGATATGAAAAGCTTTAAAGTTCAATTGTTCAAAAATTGTTCTTAAGCCTAACATACGCGATGGGCCCATAAAGTTAACCACACACTTATCTTTTTTAACATCTCAGCTGATTTCGGTTTCCATAGAATGTAACAAATAAGCCGCGTCGTTCTTACGAAGTTCCGCTGTATTTGGCAATGCGTTCTTCTTCACATCGTGGCCTGTGATCTCCGCAGATGACCACAGTAGGTTACAGGCCGCCCGTCTGATTCACTAATCTCCCGTGAAAATCAGACTTGCCTGTTTTCCCACCTACTGAGAATCGTTCCCGCTAATGATCTCGCTACGCCACCGCCGCTGTTCATTGTTGCCACCTTGACCTTCGTCGTCGCCGCCGGTTGCTCGTTGCATTAGACTATCAGAATCCTGGTTTGCTCGCAGTGCTGTCGATGTCTTAGTCATTTCCTTGTGGTCACCTAAATGATGAGAAGACTGCTGCCATGGTGAGATTTAATGATCAGAGCTTAGGTTGCTAAGATGATATTCAGAGGTTCAGAGCATGATATTCAGAGCGTGCTGTTATCATGGCTCAGAGATGTCAGAGCCTGATAGTGTGTCCATCCAGATCGTAGTTATTTGCTTTCAGTCCTTCCCATTCTTTTGGTTGTGGTTCTTCGTTGCTGTTCAAAATTTGCCACACAATTTATGTATCATTTTAATTTCAAGTGTTCCCTCTCATTTGCTTATGGTTGACCATCAATCATTGGTCTAATTCGTGGGGTTACATGAAACAATAGTGAGAATCAACTCCCTCATGCATTCAAATTCCGAACAATAGGAACGTCTATAGCCATTCCAGGATGCATGCACCTTCCCCCCTTCTAACTGACGGAGCAAACAAGAGAGAAAAAAAAATGAGAGCCATCGCTTCAATAAACGAAGAAATTAAACACCAAGATAGATTTTCTGAAAAGCATTAACATAGTTATGATAGACACTTACTTTTAATTAATCAAGAATGAAATTAGTGAAAAGATAACTTAAACGATTTTATGATATGAATGCAATTTATATCATATGTTGAATAAATAAAATACACGGATGTTAAATTCTATTTAACATTCTTAGGGACATATTACATATGTCACAACGTAACAATTTGCAAAGTGTCTTCTTATTACCCTTACGCTCTTCCTAAATCAGAACACTTTCTCTTACGCACTTTTAATCTTATTTCTATGATCCTTAATACAATACGCTCTCAGTCCCGGCACCACTTGTGACGTAACCCTGTCCTATTAGCCTAGCCTTCACTATCCAAATTTAATATAAACAAGTTAGCGCCTTTACCAGTTAGCTACCCCTAGTTAAATCCTTTAACTCTTCCTTCACAACGTATATCTACTACAGCAACTCATTATTCAACGTTAATATGGTCTCCTAAATTCTCAAGGCTTAACCTAATCGCCACCACTTGATCATAAAAGGGGTCCCCACACCTCTCTTTTAAATGACGCAATATAACTTAGAAATCTTAGACACAAAATACAGTCAATTCAAAATTTTAGTATCACTTACCTTGATAATTTACTGCACCATAAACGAGCTATTTGTATCACAGACTGAACAGTAGAGCATTCAACCCACTTTTAATATTTATCCCTTCCATTACTTCAAGCTATCTACCCATCAATTATAATATAAACTACTACTAAGATTACTATCTAATGCATTTAGTATCTCTTATTACCATTCAAAACAGCAAAAAAAAACTCGTACTCAACGTTCGTCGGCTACACAATTGCTCATACTCTAGCGTAAATGTCAACTACCTTCCCGGTAAAATTTTTATTCCTGCCGCTGATGAAGTGGTCACTCAGCATCTGGCTTTGATTCCTAATTCCCTGTTAATCTTAAAGTTACCGCTAATATCTAATACTAGAAGAGGTACCCGGCGTTGCCTGGGATAATTGCACTTGTAGGTAAACAGAACAATCTGAAAAAATTAAATTATAACTCCCAATTGGTTAAATAATAACTCAATCAATACAACACAGAGCAAAGGGACTATCCATTCTACGAAAAATACGAAAAACAGGAATTCTAGGTGATATACCGGGACCAATATGTTTTTTGCTCTTGACATAGAAGCTCTTGCTCTATTCGAAACTCCCGTTGCTCAGATGTTTCAAATGCCCATATAGCTTTTTCTATTTTAGTTGCAGAGTTTCTCTGACCAATACTCCTTCTTTCTCTTTCCTTTCCAGGCACATAACTTTTTGCCAGTCGTCTGGACGTTTGATATGGAACTCAAGGGAGACACGTGTGACTCCTTTGCATCATCAATAGACACTGCCTTATTAATGTTCTGTCATTGCATCATCATTTATGCACATTATTAATAATTCTTGGTAATGAACGTTCAGTCATCGCATTATCAACATCTCAGTTTCCAAAATATACACATTCCAACAGAATATACCGTATTTTTTCGAATATTGGCCGCATTCACTTTAGGCCACAGCCGCAATTTGACGGTGGAAAGGAAAATTAACTTTTTATAGGCCGCGATTCACATTAAGCCGCAAAAAAAACTTAGCCTAAAAAGATCGGAATATTTCGTTTTAGCATCCCACAGTATCTTAAATAGTAATTTAGATACCAGTTACATTATTTATATAACCTTCTAAATTATTTTAATATATTTAATGAAACTTTTATAAATTTATTAATGAAATGTGTAAATAATTATAGTAATTTGATTTTAATGAGCGAGTATAACTTTATTTCATCAGCGGCGGCCATGGCCACAGATTACCGAGTAGACAGATGCGACATAAGCCCTTTTTAACATGGGATGATTGGGCGCGCTTTGACGGTCGTGCCCTCAAGTGAAAAAAAGGGGAATTACTTGACAATGTGTACTCTGCAATGGAAAAACAGTGCAGGTGAGTTCCAAAATTAATTGGAAAAAACGAAATGAAAGTAAAAAAAATTGATAAGTAGAATGTATTTTGAACCTTTGCCATGTATTTTAATCAATCTTGACTTAATATTTCATTCAAATTTCATTCATATTTCATCGATAAAATACTCAAGTCAGGTAAAGAGCATTCCCCGTTACGTTGTGGAAAAGTGGAAGGAACCCTCTCTTCTTGCCAAAGCATTCACTTAACAAGTCTGCTATAGAGGATATTATTTTATAAGCAGTGAGTAAAAAAAAATTGAAATAAAAATCTATGGAAGTTTCAAATAAAATTGAAATATTTTTAGGTAAAAACGTAAAACTACGAGATGTAAGAAAACTCGTATAAACAGTCTTTTTATTCCTACCGGAATATTACTGTAGCAAGAATGGATGAAGATAGGTATACAAAAATTTTGTCTGCAATTGCTCTCAAGTAGAGTAGAAATCTCTGTTGAAATTAGATTATTTTTACACCAAATTTTTAAGTCATTTTCTTTTAATAAGTGTATATTAACATAAATTATTGTTGAAGTATTTTTGTATAATATTACAGCACTAATTTCTTAATTTTTTTTATATATAAAAAGCTATATAGTAACACATTTATGCGAGTTTCAGGTAAAATTAAAATACTTTTCAAATTAAAATGTAAAAAAAGGTTAACAGTATTTTTATTATAATAAGTATACAAATATTGCACTTGAGCAATAAGAATTTTTTGTAACAAAAAAAATTAAATAATTTTCTTATTGATTTTATATTAAAATATGAAACAATTATTTTTTATAATATTCCAATAATAATAATAATCTTTTTTATTATTAATTTTTTAAGATTTATCAAGTAAAATGTAAATAAGATTTATAATTATCAAACATTATGTGAATAAATCTTTTATCAATAAAACTACCTGCTTCAAATTTAGTTTTTTTGGAAGTTGTTTTTCAAATTAAATAAGAAAAACAATGCAGAGTAAGTGTTATATTGGAAAAAACTCACTTTATTTAAAACTATTGAGAGATTGTGCTGTAAATATTATATTTTGTGCTGTAAATATTTTACAAAAAAAAACGGGAAAGCAGACGAAACGTTGTTCCCATGGTATTTCCATGAAAACGAAACATAGTTCCCCTCTTTTTCACCAGGATCGCTAGCATGCCAAGCCAACCGCTCACATCCTCTAATGTCGTATCTGTGCTCGGTATCTGTGGCCATGGCTCTATCAACGAAGTGCCGACCAATAGCGCGATAGAGCATTCTATGACCTCACAACACCTTGGAGCATAGCCAATGAGATTCGACCTTGGAGTAGAGTCGGCCAGCAGAAGGAATGTGGCCTACGAATGAGCGGGCCTTTATCTATCACGTAGGCCACGGAAGGAATGAAATCGCCGACAATAGCTTTAACAAGTGAATTGCATAATAATTTATGAATGAAAATATATGTGACTGGTTAATTATTGTTCTGAAGGGTTAGAATATTAATTTCACTGTTAGAAAACGATTCAACAAAGGCTGGATAATTTAAAGCCATCAACTCAAATCGACCGTGTTTTTATCGGATTATTTTTGCTGATCTACGATCGATTTACCTTTTCAAAAAGTATAAAATATAATAGAAGTTTCCTATAAAAAGATAGGAAGCAAATATAAGAGAAAATAGACATAATATAGATGGGTTGTATTGGCTATCGACTAAAAATTATTCAGTTATAAAAAAAAAAAAAATACTCATTCTACAACTGTGAAATCGGGAGCAGTTTTTTTTTTTTTTTTTTTTGGTGGGGGAAGGGCTAATGTTTATTAATACAAGAAAGAAATTCAACTCTATTTATCGTACGAGACAATTGTACTTATTCTATACAAAATTTATAGTAAAATAGAGTCGAATTGTTGTTAGGTTTTTTTTTGGTTTTTTTTTTTTTTATATATTAATACGCCCCCCTCCCCAACTGAAATGAGGAGCATCGTCAATAACGTCGTAAGCATAATGATTTTTGGTCGATAGTCAATACATTATAAACACATATATTTGATCAATAGTCAATACTTATTTTATATTTGCTTCCTATCTTTTTACAGTAAACTTCTATTATATTTTATACTTTTTGAAAAGGTAAATCGATCGTAGAAAAAAAACAAATTTGCGCTTTGCCTAGGACTTTCTATTCTGTTTACTAATTATCAACTTAAAATTACAATAAAAGAATTTTCCTTTCTCTACTTCTCATTATACTTTATCCCACTAAGACACAAATATTACATAAATAGAATACAAAATTAAAGTGTAGTTCACTCCCGAACTAATTCCAGTTTATAAAGTCATCTATTTCCATATAGTAGAACTCTATCATTAAATCTCATGTTTCAGAATTTACTTTCTTGTGTAACTTCAAAGAAATACTATAACTACTTTTGCTAGTAATATATATTCATATTTTACGCATGAGCCCATTTATCACATTAAAACGTTCACTTATCTGTACTCTTTCACGTGTTGCACTGTCGAGTCTTACGCTGCTGATCGTCGTACCGTCGAACGACTCGTTGTATGTTCTGTCTCTCTCAGGCTCCTGGCGCAGTCTCTGCTGCGTCTTATTCCGCCAAACTTTGACGCTTCGAACTCCGTTGATCGTGATGGTCTGTGGGGTGCAGTCCTATGGTCCATTCGTCGAGCTCCTTGGCTCCCAGCCGCTCTGCTGCTATTTCCGGTCGGCGTACTGCTCCTCCCACATTGGACTCTCAATTAGCGACCGTCTTTCGGCTCGATCGGAGTCTGCCGCTATATTATTTGCTTGGCTGAACAAAATACCAGCTATATTCTTGTTACGTCTTTTCTCTCTGAAATCTCTCTCAGTTCTACAACCTCTGACAATTAAGTTCGGTGAATGAGTTCACACAACAAAATGCAAAACAGATAGAGCCACATTTACTTTATTGTCCTTCGAAATAATCACCCTGGAAGGCAATACACTTTAAGGATCGGGTGTATAAATCCTGGAAGCTCCTTAAGGATGGCTTTAAGTTCATGTGTCACATTTGCTTGAATGTCTGGAATGTCCGCAAATCTGTGTCCTTTTAAGGCCCGTTTCAGGCGTGGGAACAAGAAAAAGTCTGCCGGTGCCAAGTCTGGTGAATGAAGTGGATGAGCTATGGATACCATCCCTTTGTTGGCCAGAAACTGTTGCACGATTACAGCAGTGTTCCTCTTTGATCCATTATCCACAGTTACGTGCGCACGCTACACCTTTAACTGAAGAAACGAGCATCTGCTAAATCATTGCACGCACAAACATGACCTGTCTGGACTTGCTTAAACAATGACTGGGCTTGTATTCACATGCATTGTTACTCGCGTTAAGCTCGCACAGATTAGGGCGTGACGTCATTCACCGAACTTAATTGTCAGAGGTTGTATATAGATCTCCCTCTATTTTCTTTTCCGTTTCCTGTCTTCTCCGTTATCTTGACCTTCTTTTTCCGTTGTTCCCAGGATCAATTCCTGGAACTCTGTTTTGGCGTCGGCTGTTGCCTGGCAACGTCTCTCCCACTCTTCCCTTTATTGTTCCTTGGCTCTCTCCTCTTAATCCTCAAACAATAGTTCGATAGGCCTACTCCTTTATCGTTTTTTAGATTCAATATTACTTATGCTTAACTTACAAAATTATTTTACATTTAAAGAGGAAAAAAAAAATAAAATAATACTGTGACATATGAATATGTCCCTGCGGATATAAATATGTTTATATCCG
>JAHWFO010089184.1:1043123-1062566 GCA_023313115.1 Rhysida immarginata
GCCTGGTTGCATTTTGTTCATTTGGCTTATGTTATCGCTGTCGTGATCGATGATTAACTGGATATTTTCTGCCGTCACTAACAGAGGGAGCCATAAGTAATGCAGCTGAACGAAAGTGAAACTGAGCTTGCAGTCAAGTGAAGTGAAGATGATGATGATAGCGAATTTGAAGGATTTGAAGAGTGGAAAATCCTGAAAAGTAAGCAGAATTTTCAATCTAAATTCTCTGAGTTTGTTAATATTGATGCGAACGTTAAACGAAAACGAACTTTGCGATCTTATCAAAGATGGCGGCGAAGAAGAAAATGACAATGGCGAGAAATTTTAAAATACGACATTCAAAGCAACATCGACAACTCTAAAGAACCATCTGTATGCAACTAAAAATGTACCAGACGATATTTTTGACAGCTTTTTTTGAATTTTCAAACTACTTAAATAATGCTATAACTTCAAATATGCATCAGACAACAAATCTTAACTACTGCCTTTTAAATAATTATTTGTTTTTTTT
The DNA here is from genome assembly GCA_023313115.1 of Rhysida immarginata. Taxonomy (NCBI): domain Eukaryota; kingdom Metazoa; phylum Arthropoda; class Chilopoda; order Scolopendromorpha; family Scolopendridae; genus Rhysida; species Rhysida immarginata. The sequence continues at coordinate 1,043,638 of JAHWFO010089184.1, forward strand.
TTTTTATTTTTTTTATTTTATTTTTTTTAAGGGGGGGGGAGGTTTGTTTTTTACGAACTTTGGATTTTACGAATAAATACCATTGGTCCCGTGAAGTTCGTAAAAACAAGGTTCTACTGTACAATAAATTAATTCACTTTTTTATTTGAATTTCTCGTCGCCAACATCTAATACAAAAACTCTTCCCAAAGATCGTTACTTCAAATAGAGACCATCAATATCGTTGGTCTCTGCTTCCAAACTGCTTCGAACTACTGTCCTAATGAAATTCACATTGAAATTACTGTGTGTTATAGATTAATTTTACAGCATATACCGTACTGTGTCTAGTTCATTATACAACAAATTAATTCACTTTTTATTTGAATTTCTTGTCGCCAACATCTAATAAGAAAATAACTTCTCCCAATGATCGCTGCTTCCAAACTGCCTCGAACCAAAGCTTGCAAGAAAGCTTATGCAGTCAAGTTATGAAAAACGTTAAAACTAAATAAAGTTACTTGATTTTTCATTAAGAAATATGATGTTCTGTTATTTTTATGTCGATGTGTGAGTGGGAAAGCTTTCCCTATCAGTGTAGGCTATAAACTTCCAAACAGCCTCAAACTAACGGTTGATCATGTTATTTTACCTGACCATCAGCAGCAAAAAAAAAAAATCTATCTTGATAGAATATTATTGACATTTTTCAAATTTTTCGTTCCTATTTCGCAATTTCACGCGAATTTGCCATATATTATACATTAATTGCATTGAATATTCAGTGTCCAGTTCATTATACAGTAAATTAATTCACTACTTTTTATTCGAAATTCTCATCGCCAACAGCTACCGTAATATGAAACTAACTTCTTCCAAAGATCGCTATACTTGCAAACTGCCTTGAACCAAAGCCTACATACAAGTTATAGAAAGCTATAGCTGCCGCCACATAAGTTGAACGATCTTTTTGACATGTGCAGTAAGTCTTCTCATCAATATACTTTGTCTGGATTTTACCCAGTTGCACTTGTTCTACTATAGTAATGGTGGAGATATCGTTGAAACATGGAAAGTCTGTTAAAAGTCATAATAAAAAACAAATTGGCTTCGAGTTGACTATTCTGCGTCGTTTTTTAATTTATTAATTTATTAATTTCATTTATCTGTTTTAAAGAAAAAATGAAAATAGAAACTACATATAAATACGAAAACAATGTTTCGAAAAAGAAAGCGGACGTTTCATGGAATAGCTAAGCGATTTACTTCCCGTTAACGTCTATTGGCTGGCATAAGAAATGACATCATGCTGTCGTTCAACTTATATGGCGGTAGCTATAATGCAGTGAAGTTATGAAAAATATTAAACTGAATAAAGATAACTTGATTTTTTTTATTAAGAAAATTGTTGTTCTGTTTTTTATTTTTTTATTTTTTTTGTTTTTTTTTTTTTTGTCGATGTGCGAGTGGGAAAGCTTTCCCTACCAATGTGGGGCTACAAATTTCCAAACTGCCTCGACGAAGTCGAGGCAGCTGCTTTTATTGAAGTTGCTGATGATCACACTAATTCACTGTGTATTATACATTAATTACATTGCATATTCAGTGTGCAGTTCATTATACAGTAAATTATTCACTTTTTATTCAAATTTCTCTTCGCAACAGCTACCGTGATACGAACCTAACTTCTTCCAAAGATTGCTATACTTGCAAACAGCCTCAAACCGTGGCCGACGTGGTAGATAAAGGCCTGCTCATTCGCTATGAAATCATGAAATCAGGGGCAGCATCTGGAGGTGCTTTCTATTGGAGACTTCTACTGGCAAAAAGACAATAGAAAGCACCTCCAGCTGATAATTTACAATTGAAATTTGCATTTTCAATGCAGGTTTGCATTTATAAAAAATGAAAAATTTTGTGAAGCAAAGTTGTTTGAATTTACTAATGAAAAACTGAAGAAAGTGCATTGGTTGCAATGTGAATGCAATTCTTCTGTTCGAAATAAACATAAAGAACATTTAATTAAATTAATTAACATGACTTTATAACAATTATTTTTACAAATTATGCAAATAATAAAACTGACAAAGAATCTCTGCTGCTACAGTAAAAAAAAACCTTTATTCACAAAAGTTTTAAAACTTTGATAACATTATATAAAATGTTTTATATAACTAATAATTCTAATGATACTTGCTGTTTCTAAAGGTTTGTAAATAAAATTTGCTGTCTTATGTCTTTCTACGATTATGAAATCTTTTTTTATTTTTTTTCCCAATTATTTCCAATTCAGTATTACATTATCTATCTTTATTTGATCTTCATTAAGAACTTGAATTTCATTCATAACTTAATGAAGGTAGATGAAATATATGCTGTCGGAAACTTCCAATGATTTTAATGAGGAAAATGTCCCAAAAATAAATTGAATTTGGTGAATTTAAACTTTGTATAATTTTGAATAAAGACAAGAAAATTTAGTTACATATATATTTACATTTTTACATTTATTTGTAATAAAACTGTAAAATATTTGTAATATTTTTATTTGAATCATAACATAAGTCGGCTTGGTGGCCGAGAGGGTCAAAGTGCAGGGTTAAAGCGAATCCCGCCGAGGGCATGGTTGTTTGTGTTTTTCCTTTCTCTAACATTTCCTCTCGTGAGGAAGGGCATCTGGCCAAAAAATCATTGCCAAATCAAAAAATTAACACAGCGACCCTATGTGGAAATGGGAAAAGCTGAAGATAACAACAACATTTGAATCATAATATACATTATTGGTAATTTTCTGGTATATACAATAATTTGAATTACCGGTATACAGGATGTTTCAAAATTATGTACAATAAATTTAGTGACATATTCTTCAGGTCAAAAGAAGATGAAAATATTCTATAGCACTTTGTCTGGAAATGATTTGTTTGCGTGTAATCCTATATCATACAGTAGGGAAGCACGGTAGTTAGCGGACGATATTTTAGCAGTTCCAGCATTTCGACCCAACACTAGGTTGAGTGGTTTGTTCCATTTAAACCTACTTTAGGGTTGTTCCATTAGTTGCGTACGGTTGTTTCCATTACTGTAGTTTCACTACTGTACATCCACTAGGAATATCAATTCCAGAACGTTTGCGTGCTTTGATACGCATTACGATTTACGTAAAAAAAAGTCATGTACACGTATTCCAGTGCAGAATACACTGACATGCACCTAATGTATGGTCTTGCGGACGGAAATGCTGTGGAAGCAAGAAGAATCTACCAAGAACGCTTTCCGAATAGACGTTTGCCAAATAACCGAATTATTTGTATCTGTCGACAGACATTTGAGGGAGCGTGGTTCCTTTGGCCGTCAAACAGGACAAGGGTGGCCTGTAGCACATTCTCCGGATGAGGAGGATGTGATAATTGACATCATACATGATGAACCACAGACAAGCACCCGTCGTATTTCTTCCATGGTACACATTCCGCACTCATCTGTTTGGCGCTTTCTTCACCGTCAGCTGTTCCATCCATAAACTGGTACAGGCACTGAACCCAACGGACTATCCACACCGACAAAGATTTTGCCAATGGATACAACGTCGTCATGCTGCAGACCCTAGTTGTCTCAGCCAGATACTTTTCACGGACGAAGCAACCTTCACCCAGACAGGAATCGTAAATTCTCACAACCAGCACCATTGGGCAGATGCTAACCCGCATGTTACCAGAGCTCGAGCGCATCAAGAGCGTTTCTCCGTGAACATTTGGTGTGGAATTGTCGGAAATAACTTAATTGGCCCTTATGTGTTGCCGCCACGATTGACTGGGCGAATGTATCTTTTGTTTCTGCAGAATGCATTGCCAGAATTACTGGAAGATGTACCTCTTTTGATAAGATCTAACATGTGTTTCATGCATGATGGCGCTCCAGCACATTTCAGCCATGTTGTGCGAGCACACCTTAATGCTGCATACATGAATCGGTGGATAGGTCGAGGTGGATAGGCCTGCAAGATCACCCGACCTTAATCCCTTGGACTTTTCTCTGTGGGGTCATGTGAAAACGATCGTCTACAGCACAGAAGTTCCTAACATTATGGATCTGCGACGACGAATTGAAAATGCATGCCAAACCGTTCGTAATGCTGGCGACGAACTTTTCCATGACATCAGACGGTCGCTCATGCAACGAGCCGAAGCGTGCGTGCGAGCTGGTGGCGGGCACTTTGAACAATTCTTGTAATTTGGAGCCACGGGTTTAGTTGGCTGTATCGATTAAATAAATCGTTTCCAGACAAAGTGCTATAGAACATTTTTGTCTTCTTTTGATCTGAAGAATATGTCACTAAATTTATTGTACATAATTTTGAAACACCCTGTATATTGTCCCCAAAGTATACAAATAAATTATAATATAAGAGTAGGAGTTGTGATAAAATATATTAATTAAAAATTAAATAAAAACTCCATTTAATTAAAAGAAATATAAATAAAAATAAATAACAAAAACAATGAACAAAAGTTACCCAATGCAACTGTGTGCCTCCCTGTGTTCGTCTAACATTTCTCCACAAGACCTTTTTTTCATATGTGTTTCCTCTACATAGCTCCACAAGACCTTTGTTTCAATAGAGCTGATAAGTATGATGTCACTTCCTGGCCAGTTGCCTAGCGATTCCAAACATTAGGTTTAACAATGTGGTGTAAGGCCATAGAAAAGCATAGAGAAGTTAAACCTAAGTTTGGAATCGCTAGGCAACCGTCCAGGAAGTGACGTCACCACTTACCAGCTCTATTGTGGTTCGTCCTTCAACCTTTGCATTTTTTCATTGGGGACTTTTATTCATTGTTTTTATAATTTATTTTTAATTTATATTTCTTTTAATTAAATGGAGTTTTTATTTAATTTTTAATTAGTATATACAAATAAATGTAGAAATGTAAAAATGCATGTACTGAACTTTCTTGTCTTTGTTCATAGTTACAGAATGTTTAAGTTCACCAAAATTCAATTTATTTTTGGGACGTTTCCCCCATTAAAATCATTTTGGGCATGATATGGAGAGTCATACAATAAATTTTAAATTGTAGAGATCCAGATTATTTAAAAATGTAAAAAAAAGAGTTTTTTTTTTTTGTTTTTTTTTATAGCACATTTTATTTCTCGCGAGGTGTCAAAAATGGGGATCTCATTATACAAGAGGATAACATTTTTGCTGCTGTTTTTGGGCCAAAAAAGTGAAATTGCATTATACAAGGGGGTACATTATGGTAGAAGATTTACTGTAATTAAAACTTTTAAAGGCTTGTATTTGATTTTCTGTTTATGAAAATACGAGGTGCATTCAAGTTCTAAGGCCTCCGATTTTTTTTCTCCGGATTGGAAAGAGATAGAAACATGCGCATTGTTTTAAAATGAGGCCGCGTTCATTGTCAATACATCCCAGAGATGGCAGCACCGTATGGCAGATGGAATTTTACCGCCAGCGGCGAGAATGAGAACTGTTTTAGATACTTAAAATGGCGACGTTTTCCTTACTTGAACAGCGTGCAATCATTCGTTTTCTGAATTTGCGTGGTGTGAAACCAATTGAAATTCATCGACAGTTGAAGGAGACATGTGGTGATGGAGTTATGGATGTGTCGAAAGTGCGTTCTTGGGTGCGACAGTTTAATGAAGGCAGAACATCGTGTGACAACAAACCGAAACAACCTCGGGCTCGCACAAGCCGGTCTGATGACATGATCGAGAAAGTGGAGAGAATTGTTTTGGGGGATCGCCGAATGACTGTTGAACAGATCGCCTCCACAGTTGGCATTTGTGTGGGTTCTGTGCACACAATCCTGCATGACGACCTGAAAATGCGAAAAGTGTCATCCAGGTGGGTGCCATGAATGCTGACGGACGACCACAAGGCTGCCCGTGTGGCATGTTGCCAAGCAATGTTGATGAGCAACGACAGCATGAATGGGACTTTCTTTTCGTCGGTTGTGACAATGGATGAGACGTGGATACCATTTTTCAATCCAGAAACAAAGCGCCAGTCAGCTCAATGGAAGCACACAGATTCACCGCCACCAAAAAAATTTCGGGTAACTGCCAGTGCTGAAAAAATGATGGTGTCCATGTTCTGGGACAGCGAGGGCGTAATCCTTACCCATTGCGTTCCAAAGGGCACCACGGTAACAGGTGCATCCTACGAAAATGTTTTGAAGAACAAATTCCTTCCTGCACTGCAACAAAAACATCCGGGAAGGGCTGCGCGTGTGCTGTTTCACCAAGACAACGCACCCGCACATCGAGCTAATGTTACGCAACAGTTTCTTCGTGATAACAACTTTCAAGTGATTCCTCATGCTCCCTACTCACCTGATCTGGCTCCTAGTGACTTTTGGCTTTTTCCAACAATGAAAGACACTCTCCGTGGCCGCACATTCACCAGCCGTGCTGCTATTGCCTCAGCGATTTTCCAGTGGTCAAAACAGACTCCTAAAGAAGCCTTCGCCGCTGCCATGGAATCATGGCGTCAGCGTTGTGAAAAATGTGTACGTCTGCAGGGCGATTACGTCGAGAAGTAACGCCAGTTTCATCGATTTCGGGTGAGTAGTTAATTAGAAAAAAAATCGGAGGCCTTAGAACTTGAATGCACCTCGTATTTTATGCAACATCAGAGGTTTGAAAATCATTGCGTTAGCCATGGCCTCCTCTACTACATCCATATGAGGCCATGCTTTAGTTACAGGTCTGCTATGCCCATTAAACTAAGGAAAAAATGCCGGACGACTTTCAATTGTCTTCAAACATTATGGCTGTATAGCCACTCTATGTAATTCTATCTTCTTAGTTGGTACATATGATTCGGGAAATATATAGAGTGGGTATTGCAATATTTTATTATTTATTAACTAAGTATCAGTATTAATTTGCAGTAAATATCAGCAATTTATATAGTGATACTTTAAAATAAATTAATATGACAGTATTTTTGAAAAAAAAAATTCCTTTAAATGAAAAATCAAATGAAAGGTAGTTGCACATAGGCAGAAATGAGAAATTGCAGACGACATTTAGTGCTTTTTTCTTGTAGCATTAATAAATCGATGGCTATTGTAGCGACCCCCACCCCCACAATGGGTAAGCTAAACGTCACACTCGCAAACGAGTCGGGGTGAGATGTGCTAAGGGTTCGGAACCAAACCATGAAATACAACCTGACACTGAGATAGTAATGACACTGATCAGCTTTATTTCCATTTTAACCAAATATCATATACATATTCTTCATAATAACATATATCAGACATAACATATTAACTAGGGGCCCCTTGAATCCATATTATGACTATAGCTTAACGCTATTCAGAGTGGTGCTCCGCTTAATTAAGATACCGGCACTCGGGTTCGTAAATATTTATGGTGCCTGCAGGGCAAGGTTGCTCCAGTTACATCAAGGAGTGAGCAAAGCTGCTCTCGACCAACCTGTCAAGTGAACCTCCGCGTGCCCCCGAAAAAGTATTCCTAATTATTAAACGCAAGTAAACGTGATGCCCCTCCTTTGATCAGACAACTACGGGGGAGGGACAGAAACCACTCTTGGCAGGCACTGGGGTACCTTAATCAGCGGCCACTGGCGAGCCAAGAGTTCCGTTCGTGCTTTGCAGAGGTTATTGTTTAAACATGAGCACATTGACTGCTGCAAACTCGATAAAACATGCTCCTCCTTACTGGGAACCTGTTTGCATCACAAATGCTCTCATATTTCGAACGAGGTGCTTTAGACTACTTAATATACACAAGAAAACAGAAATCTATGAATACAATTTGTAGCCATAAACAGTATTGTTCCCATAAACACGGAATTAACTGATAATTTAGCTGCCTGTACTGGGAGCGACACAATAATTCACCGCGTGGGTGCAGCACGACACAAAGTTAGTCCGTAGCAATTGCTCTCGGCGGGAGGTCCGATGGTACGCTGTGAACTACGCACTTTAAAGTGTTTGATCTGCTATTCCTCCTCACGATGAGTAAAAATATAGTTTAAAGGCACTCACCAAAATTCTTCATCCCAGCTATATTACCGTCTCTGATTCCATATGATAAATACTCCACATTATTGATAAACTTGGTCGTCAATAGCATGGCGGCGTCGTCAGCTCGCTGTCCATGAATATTACTCAGTCATATTTCGTTAGACCAAAAACTCCGTTGTCAATTTCAAGATTCATAAATAGAACAGTAAGACATCAAATAGACGCATTATAATAAAAAGATAAATAACAGCAAACATAATTGTAACGAGAACCCCCTCCTTGTCTTTGCATTCGAACATGGAAGACGGAGGAAAAGCTTGAGCGAAAAAGTACTTGTGTACAGCTCAATTATTTTTTCCAACAAAAAAAAAAAAAAGAATAAACATAACAAAAGTATTCTTCACGCAAGTGATGTATTCAGCTTCTAGGAAAACGATCACAACAATCCTCTGTTGGAGGCTGAGGCGATCTTTTTTGGAAAATTCCTAACAATCGCAGCTCCAACAGAGAATCAGTTATGATCGCTCACACGATGTCAACAAAGTACTTTACGCAAACAGTCACACACGCAATTATAACCTCAACAAAATGACACATAATATATCTTATAACGCACTATAAAGCAATCCCTAACTAAACTAATATTCAAAACGTTAACCCGTAAATTTCGATAAATACCCCTCCCCCCCCTTCATCGGACACACGTGACTTACACAAACTGGAACGTCACACTATTCTTATTTCCAGTTACCTAATTTTTTTACCTGAAGAAGATGAATCGTGAAAAGAAAACAAAAGTTTTATACATCCAATTTTAAATTAAAAGTAATTGAACTTGCAAAGAAAAGCAATAACTCTTCAATTGCAAGAAACTTTGGAGTCAGTGAAAAACTTCTAAGAGACTGGAGAAAATTCGAGGCTAAACTCCAAAAAATGCCTACCGCTTCAGATCAACACCTTTTGTATAAATGACTGGATCATGGAATGCCAACAGAATGGCTACATTGTGACTCGTTCAAGCATTCAGATACGGGCCTTTCAAATAACAAAAGAAGAAAAATATTTTAGCAATCGAAGCTATGTCTGATTTTACAATAGGCCTATCAGCTGGTTTATGAACCAATATGGATTGTGCATTCATCAGCGAACAAAAAATTTCTCAAAAGCTGCCTACGTACAGCACTTGAGGAAAAGATGTTTTCATTTCAAAATTTTATAATCAGGCAGAGAAAAATGAACGACTTTAATTTAATCAACATCGGTAACATGGATAAAATGCCAGTGACATTTGATATGCCTGGCACCCGAACTGTAGCATCCATTGGTGACAAGACTGTACTTGTTAAAAAGACTGGACATGAAAAGACCCATTTTACTGTTGTCTTGTCTGGAACAAAACTGAGCCCAGTGTTAATATTTAAAAGAAAAACAATACCAAAAAATCTAAAAATTCCATAAGGAATAACTGTTTGTGTTCACTATAAGGCTTCTTAAACACTGTCGACTGGTTATTCTAGTTATTCCAAACGATAAATATTCTAGTTATTCTCAAGGTTGCCAGCAACCATTCGACAGCGCGAAAGAGGCCTAAGGGGTGGTTGCACAATGTATGGGATAGAATCAGGCACAGAAATTTAAAAAAAATGCCCATCACTTTTGTGTGGGATATGTTCGACGCACATAAAATGGAGGATGTAAAGAAAGAAGCAAAGAAAATGAAAACCACGTTAGCAGTCATTTTAGGCGGCCTAAATCAATGCTCCAGCCATTGGATGTCTGTCTGAACAAGCCATTCAACAAGCCACTGCTTGCGCAATACTTGGCGAGAGTGGATGTGCTCTGGCCAAGGGAAGCTGACAAAAGGAGGAAATCTGATGAAGCCAGATATTAATTTAATACCACAGCAGATAAAGAATGCCTGGGATTCAATTCTACCAGAAATGGTCAAAAAGTTCTTTCTGGAATGTGGGATCAGCAGTGCCATAGATGGATCACAAGATGATGTCATTTATGAAGACACTGACCAATGGACCAATGAAAATTACGATTCAGTAGATGACGATAGTGATGAAGATGTTTATGCAGTAGGCATAACTGAAGAGCAGTGCCACCAATTATTTAAACATTCTGATGAAGAGGAGGAGAAGGATTTGAATAAGGGTCCACTTCTTTAATTTGAAACTAACTTCAATACAATGTTTATTTAATTAATTTATTCATGTAATTACCGTATTTTCGCGAATATACCCCGCGGGTTATACACTTTTTTACATCTGCGGAAGGGCGGTGCGGGGTTTCCAAAGTATTTTTTACATGAATGATGTGCCAGATGGAAACCATGAACAAGTTGAACTAGAAGTGGTAATAATGCAATCTAGAAACTGTTTCAAAAGAATGATTCAAATGAGTGAACTGCTATCTTCCGACAATCAATCGACAATCGAACAGTGCAGGTAAAACGAAACGAGTGGTTCGAAAGCAACGCTTTCACTGCCATACTCGTCCAGAAAGTAACCACCGGAAGTACACTGAACTAGGCAAGAAGCCAGATGAAACCTAGTTAAGTCATCCAGAGGATAAGAAGGAGTCCTTTCCTATCAGGATAGTGTTGATTGTTGATTGACGAGGGACACGAGGAGCTAGGAGATCCAATATTCGGGAAATATCGCCTTTTGGATGTCGTCGAAATTGATGTCCAGGAGGTGACGTGGCCTGCGATATCTAAGAAGGCTTCTGAAGGTAAGCGGGTGCTCAAGAATACCTGCAACCAGAGGATTGGGATGGTCCTTCATCTTCGGAAGCAGCTTTTTCATCAGTTCCTGGACGTGATTACCAATGGGAGGTATCTCAAAATCGTCGGCAATAGAAGTATTTGTTGCAACTCTCCTGTCAAGTTGAGCAATGGTCCTCAAGGTAATGTTTTGGAAAGTTTGCAGGTTCTTCCATCTGGACTTGCATATTGTGGCCCAGGCAGGCATACCATATAACAGAATGGTCCGGATCACCATTTTATATAGCAAAAGTTTGCTATCTATTCCAAGAGCGCTGTTTCGCCCCAGGAGGGCGACCAGGCTGAACTTTGCCTTCTTAGCCTTATTGATAGCATAGGAGACGTGGTCACCCCAATTTAGCTTGGCATCTATCACCACTCCGAGGTATTTATAATTCTTCACCCATTCGAGCTCTCTACCCGAAAGAAGGAGAGGCTTCGGGGGTTTCCGAAGTTTCTTGGTAATAAACATAGCTTTGCACTTGTCGACGTTAAGTTTGAGTCTCCACTTAGCAAACCATTTCTCGCACTTATGTAAGGCATTTTGCAATCGAGATATGACATGAGCGGGAACGCGAGCAGTGGTCATGATGGACGCGTCGTCAGCGAACAGATACAGCTTGCATTTTGTAAATGTTGGGAAGTCATGGATGAAAAAGTTGAAGAGTGCAGGGCCAAGAACAGAACCCTGGGGAACACCAGCTTTGACATCACACGGGTTTGACAAGGAGCAGCCAACCTTTATTCGAAATATCCTGTTCGACAGAAAGGATCTAATCAAGGCAATAAGATCGTCTGGAAATCCACAAGTAATCATTTTGTGTATTAGGCCTTCGTGCCAAACCTGATCAAAAGCTTTTCGGACATCCAAAAACACAAGACCACCATATTTAGCGCAGTTAAGAGGAGTGTTTAAATCTGCAACAAGCCTCCAGATCTGGAGTTGGCAGGAGTGACCTGGTCGAAAGCCGAATTGCTCTTCACGAACAAGATTGTTAGCCACACAGAAGTCGTTAAATCTCTTAAGAATGATGCGTTCAAACACTTTTGATAGCATAGGTAACAAGCTTATAGGCCTATAGCTGACAGGGAGAGCAGGGTTTAGACCAGGCTTCGGTATGGTAACGATTACAGACTCTTTCCACTTGACAGGAAAGTAACCATGTCTCCAGCAGTCATTCATGGCCCTGGTAATAGTCGCAACAACATTAGGAGGTAAGTTCTTGAGAGTGCTATTAGTGATGGAATCGATACCTGCTGCTTTCCTGCTTTTAAGATGCTTGATGACATCGGAGATTTCCTGAACACCAATAGTGTCCTCACAGGTAGAAATACGATGAGTGAGCTCGTATGCGATACATCCATCGTTTACAAGACGAATATTTGGGAAATTATCCGGGTTGTTCTCACCAGGAGTGGTAAATTGTTTAATCAGGGATTCGGCGATCTTCCGACAATCGACAATCGAACAGTGCAGGTAAAACGAAACGAGTGGTCCGAAAGCAACCCTTTCACTGCCATACTCGTCCAGAAAGTAATCACGGGAAGTACACTGAACTAGGCAAGAAGCCAGATGAAACCTAGTTAAGTCATCCAGAGGATAAGATGGAGTCCTTTCCTAACAGGACGATAGTGTTGATTGTTGATTGACGAGGGATAAGGGACACGAGGAGCTAGGAGATCCAATATTCGGGAAATATTGCCTTTTGGATGTCGTCGAAATTGATGTCCAGGAGGTGACGTGGCCTGCGATGTCTAAGAAGGCTTCTGAAGGTAAGCGGGTGCTCAAGAATACCTGCAACCAGAGGATTGGGATGGTCCTTCATCTTCGGAAGCAGCTTTTTCATCAATTCCTGGACGTGATTTCCAATGGGAGGTATCTCAAAATCGTCGGCAATAGAAGTATTTGTTGCAACTCTCCTGTCGAGTTGAGCAATGGTCCTCAAGGTAACGTTTTGGAAAGTTTGGAGGTCCTTCCATCTGGACTTACATATTGTGGCCCAGGCAGGCATACCATATAACAGAATGGTCCGGATTACCATTTTATATAGCAAAAGTTTGCTATCTATTCCAAGAGCGCTGTTTCGCCCCAGGAGGGCGACCAGGCTGAACTTTGCCTTCTTAGCCTTATTGATAGCATAGGAGACGTGGTCACCCCAATTTAGCTTAGCATCTATCACCACTCCGAGGTATTTGTAATTCTTCACCCATTCGAGCTCTCTACCCGAATCTTCCAATCGACAATCGAACAGTGTAGTGTATCGGTATTTGAGTGGAACTTGAAGCATAGCTTCCATAATCTCACCCTTCATAATCATATTCCAAGGGAAATACACTGAACTAGAAAAGAAGCCTGATGTACCCACAAAGGTCATCCAAGTATGAAAGAAAATTGCCTCCTCTTGGTGGAGGAAAATTTGATTGACGACTGTCTAGACTAGAAGCAGACCACTAGTATTAGATAAAACACGACCTATGAAGTCCAGTAATCTGGAAATAAGACATTATCAATGTCTTCAAAATTAATATCAAGTATATGCCTTGGATCACGATATCTCTTTCTATGTATAGGATGATTTAAAATGCCCGAGACTAGCTCGTTGCTATGATTTTCTATATTGGGCAGCATGGATTCCATGAGCCCTTGAACGTATTTGCCAATATGAGTCATGTTGAAGTCATTATAAATGGAGGAATTGCGAACAATTCTCCGATCTTTTTGCGCAATAGTCCTAAAGGGAACGTTTTGGAACGTTTGCAGTTCTTTCCACCTAGTCTTTCATATTGTGGCCCAGACGGGCATACCATAGGTCAAGATAGTCCGAACAATGACCTTATAGAGTAGGAGTTTATTATCAATGTTTAGAGCACTATTTCGTCCCAGCAGAGCTATCAAGCTAAACTTGGCTCTCCTGGCCTTATTCAACGCATAAGTTGCGTGGGGAGTCCACGTAAGTTTAGAGTCAATGACAACACCAAGATATTTATAAGTTTCAACCCAGTCCAGTTTTTTGCCATATAGTGTTAGAGAATGTAATGATCTCTTTTTCTTCTTGGAGACAAACATCGCCTTGCATTTGTCTACATTCAGTTTTAGCCTCCACTTGCTAAACCAGCTTTCACACTCCTTTAGAGCTTTGTGTAGCCGCGAGACTACTACGGCTGGTTGACGAGCACAGGTCAGTATAGCAGCGTCATCTGCGTAAAAAAAGAGCTTACATTTGGAAGGACTTGGAAAGTCTCGCATAAAGTAATTGAATAATACTGGCCCCAGGACTGAACCCTGTGGGACACCAGCTTTTACTTCATACATAGGAGATAGACTATCTCCAACTCTGGCCTGAAAGAACCGGTTGGAGAGAAACGAGTGTATCAGAGTCATTATGTCTTGAGGAAATCCATCCATAATCATTTTAAAAATAAGACCATCGTGCCAGACTTGGTCGAAAGCTTTGTGTACATCGAGGAAAACGACCCCACAATACATAGAGAGATTAAGGGGCTCATTGATATCCTCTGCGAGCCTCCATGTTTGGAGTTGGCAGGAATGGTTTGAGCGAAAGCCAAATTGTTCATCGCGGATGAGATCATTGGCATCACAGTACTCAATGAATCTCTTGAGAATTGTTTTTTCCAGGATTTTGGAGATTGATGGTAACAAGCTGATGGGCCTGTAGCTAACAGGATTTGCAGGATTTTGTCCTGGCTTAGGAATGCTTAAGACAACTGATTGCTTCCAAGCATCCGGGAAGTAAGTGTTCTTCCAGCAGTCGTTAATCACTTTTGCAATATCTTGAATTGTATTTGGAGGTACATTTTTCAAAGCACTGTTCTTAATAGAGTCTTTACCTGGAGCTTTTTTCGTTTTTAAATTTTTAATGATGCTTTGGACTTCATTTACATCAATGCTATGTTTTGGGAATTCATTGCCGTGAATATTATAGAAGCCAGTTATGCAGGATTTTACTTTCTCAGACATATCAATTCCTATTTGCCGACCATCAGTAGGCGTGACAAACTGTTCTGAAAGTGAACTTGCAATAAGCTGCGCTTTATCATCATCATTCGTGATGAATTTGCCATTTTGGGCTAACAGAGGTGGGATATTAATGGCTTTCTTGTTTTGCAAGGCTCGAACCATGCACCAAATAGAATTATCGTGGGTCGACAGACTCTTAACTTTATCATTCCACCTGTCATTACGAAGTGCTTTTACCTCTTCGTGAACTCTTCTTGTGAGCCTATTATTCTTGGTCTTAAGCCATGAATCACGAGTTCGGTACCACTGCCTTCTAACCTTATTCCTTTGTTCAATTAATTGTTTGATTTCTGGGGTGAGATCAAGGTGATCAGCTCGCTTCGACTCTAACGGTGAAGCACTAGAGTCAGTAGCTGCATTTATACGTTTAGTAAGCCTTTTCACATTGGTATCTACGTCGCGCGTATTATGTACGTTATTTAGTGGGTCGTCATCGTTTTTGAGAATTTCTCTAAAAAACTTCCAGTCTTGTTTGAGCCTCAGTTCTTCTTTGAGGTCAATGTTTACGTTGTCAAAATTTAGTGCAACTGGTTTATGGTCTGAGGATAGATCATTGACAGTATAGATATTGAATGATTTGTAGAAGCCCTTCAACAACACAATATCAAGTACATCGCTTGAACGAGAATGATCACAATAATATGTATCATCCACAGGGCCTACTGCAATAATATCAGATTGCCTTTGCACGTAGCCATACAAAAGGACACCGTTTTGGTTATGGCATCTTGAATTCCAGTGCGAGTGTTTAGCGTTCAGGTCTCCCGCCATAATAACGGGAATATTCCCGGAAAACAGCTCGTTGAGCTCATTGGCATCGAATTTATGCTTGGGCGCATTATAAAGAGCAACTAGTTTCACCTCTCCCACTGTGGCATCAGTAATGATAGCAGAGGCAGCTTCCATTCCCATATAGTCTCGGGTTGGTTCTCCCGATGATGAATGCCTTTCTTAATAATAATAGCTGACCCACCTGACGGGGTCTTTACTGTAGTGGGAAGAGTTCTGTCTTTACGATACACACAGTAACCAGGAAGCCTGAAGTCGCGGTCTGGTCTTAAGTGTGTCTCACATAGAAATGCTATGTCTATATCCCATTGGGTTAGGAAGTTGTAAAACTCAATACGCCTCCGGGGGATCCCCCTGGCATTCCATATTACGCAACGAAGTTTATCACGATTTGTAATAGAATAGCATCGATCAGCCATACTGTCAGTTTTTATTCGTAAGTATTCCACTCATCAGTGGCATTTTCTTGCCCAGTTCGTTTGACAAATTGCATACACTGCCAATTTGTTTATACATTTCTTGAAAATCATTCACGTTAATGCTCTTATCTTGTTTGGAGACCATTGAGGCATAGGAAATCTCCGGGGACACTTTAGCACTTTGCACTCTCCTGACTTGCGGATATTTAGGACATTTTGTGTAACTGGAGGTGTGCTGTCCACCACATCGAATACATTTTGGGGGATCTTGTCCTTTTACATTTGGGCAGTCTTTTGACTGATGATCTTTAGCACATTTGTTACAACGGGGGGATTCCGTGCAACCCATAGATACATGGCCAAATCGCAAACAATTATAACATTGTAAAGGTTTCTTATTACCTCGAAACATTTCAACACTGACAGCTAAGGGCCCTATGCGGGTCACACTTTTAAGTGTCTTATTGTGTTCAGTGTTTGATAACAGAACCAGGATCATGGGCATATCTATTGATCCTTTGGCTTTTTTAAGCCTAATCACTTTCTCAGGAAAGTAGTTAGCCTTTTTCAGGTCTTTCTTAAAATCGTTAAGGTCATAGGTCACGTCTACATTTCGTATAACGTATTTGAGGACTTTTTCCGATTTAAGTTGATGCTGCTGAATCTTTAGCACGTTATCAGCCTTAATGCCAGACACCAATTTACTATATACCTGGAGTTCATCGAGCATCATCATGATATTTGAAATGAAAAAACGAGGGTCCAAATTTACTATGCGTTTCCTCATCATGACACCTTATTTTGATCGTCTCTGCTCTGCCTGTGTGTACAGTAATTAGGTTAATCGCCACATGCTTTTGAATCTCGCCCAGGATTTGCTTGATTGGCTGACCGTGAGTACGTATTATGATTGGCGGAATATAGGAGCTGCTCTTGGTATTTGGCTTTTCAACATTTTTTCGCTGTTCGGACTTGCTTTCTCAAAAAGCAACAGCGATTGTATCATTTATATCAACAACATCCTTAATGTTGTCAATTTTCAACCCTTTTTTAGCCTTTTTAGATTTTGCAGGTATCCATTTATCCGTATCATTGTATAGCTGTTTGCGATTTGTACTAATCAGGTCTTTGCCATCGTTATCATTACTCCCTAAGCCGGAGGGGATAATTTCCATAGGCTGAGGATTCACACTCTCTATTTCACAAGAGTCTTAGATAGTCAGAAGTTTCACCTGTAGGCTGATTACCTTTCATTGACAGAGCAGAGAATTGATCTTTGAGGAACTGCTCCAACTTATTAAAGTTCTCGTTGGCTTCATTACGTGCTGCAGATATTTCAGCATTCATATTAGCAATTTTATCGTGGATTTCAGTTATGTACCTTTTTAGTGACTCGACTTTTCCTTGTAAGTTATCATACTTAGTGCACATTTCTTGGCGCAAAACCTCTAGCTTATCCTTAATTATAGCATCAAAAGCTTCAAATCTGTAATCTTTACAGGCATCTTTATATATCTCGCCATACGTATATTTACCATCACTTGTTTTTTGGCTTGTAATGCCACTTAACGCTTTGCCTGAGTCTGGCATTATGATAAAATTTAAAATAATAAGTAAAGAATAGTCAGACTGCTAGCCCTGAAAAGGGCTTTTCCAGAATAAGATCTGTAGAAAACAGCCTTAGAGCATAGGATATAAAAAACCGCTGACCTTAAGAGAATGTGCCTTCAATTAACGTTCCGTCTCCAATCTATACCACGGATGTCGAGCGTTCTGTCTCCAATCTATACCACGGATGTCGAGCCGTTCCGTCTCCCTAGCGGATCTCACGGTTCTATATGCTCTCGCCGAATCTTCCAAGCAAACACCCCTTTATGTATTAAACTATGAGGGCCAGAAGGGCTGTGATTGGTTGCCAATAGAAGCCAGGATATATGAGCCAATCAAAATAAGGCTAATCTAAAAGCCAGTCATGATAGGTAATGATATCTTCATGATTTATGATTTTTAAAGAAACAGGATATTTTAATATCAAAAAAGTGTAAAAATACAACTTCATAAAGTAAATATAAATTAAAGGTATTTAGGGATCAAAGATATTGTAATATTTATTTTAACTGAACAACACATTGTATATTACATTCAGAAATAAAATTATTTTTAACATTAAAAATACTGTATTTTATAAATACAAAAGTTTTTCGTATCAAATATACAATTATGTAGTAAAGAATTGTTCGCAAAAACAATATAAAGGAAAGCAAACGTCTTCACGTGAATAATAGAATAGACTTAAAAGGTTTAATATTAAGCTTTAAACAAAGTTTCATAACAGTAAATAAAAATGGTCTATGAGGATTTTCACATAACAAACCACAGATGTTTAAATTATTGATTGAAATAGGAAAGAGATTCAGGCTCTAGAATTTTCTTTTCTATTTGCATCAGTTCTTAAAGCAATGAACAATACATTGTGGCATTGAGGCTTAAAATTAAAAATTTAAAATTCCTATTCATTATCAAAAGGTGAAGAAGTTAGTCGGGACAAACTGCCACTACTTCGGATCGTGGCAGTTTTGAAGTTGCCATCTTTTTTAAAAGCTATTTTTTTACGATATGAAAAATGCATAACCTGGATGTTTACAATTGAAAACTTAAATATCTGATTCATTATCGCATGTTTCTTCAAAAAGTTTCTTAATACAGCACAGATGGCGGTTTATTAAAAAAAAATAATAAAAGGTCATTTCATTTTGAAAAAGCCAAAAAATACAGTTACAGTAGTGTACATGAATTTTTATTTTAAGTTCATTTTTCGCAATTATTACAGTACATGTCGTGTATTAATGCATTAAGTACTGTAATAAATGTTCATTAGAACTTTAAAAAACGTTCTTGGACAAATTCAG
>JAHWFO010089184.1:1068691-1122670 GCA_023313115.1 Rhysida immarginata
TATAAAAAAACAAATCCACAAACAAACAAACAAACATCCTTCTTTATGTATATAGATAAGACCAAGGTTATTCAATATTAACTAGATCAAGTTTTTGGTTTATTTACACCTGAAAATAATAATCCTTAATGAATTTTAAAATGCATTTTCTTGTTCTTTTTTTTTTGTAAAGTTTTTTTTATTAAAACATAATTTTAATAGATTTTTGTCAAATTAAGTTTTAGATTTATATCAAAAACTTCAATGCTTTATTTTATTTTATTAAATTTTATTAAATTATAAAAATTATAATATTACAATTATAATAATTATAAAAAATTATCAAAACATAATTTAATAAAATAAGAATTGTAAATTGAAATATTTGATATAAATATAAAAGTTAATTTGATAATTATAATTTGATAAAAAATATAAAATCAGTTTGATAGAAAATTATAAAAATTTTAATTCGGAAAGATGACATTTTGATAAAAACTTTTACAAAAAAAACTACACATGCAATGTATTTTAAAATTTATTCATTTATATTAATTTATTGTAAATCAACCAAGAACTTGTTCTAGCTAAAATTTCCTATATTTTTTTCTCAACCAAACAGCCAATTTGGACTGAATCCAGATGTTTACATACACATCAGTGGATTGACCTCTTTCATCAGGCATCCTCTCCGGTTTCAAACTACCTTGAATGTCTGGATTGAATTCGATCCGGATCGTAGTGTTTAGGTGCCACTTTCTGCAGGATTGACTCCAAACAGGCCGACTCAATCCGAATCGAAACTGTGCATATGAACGCAGTGATAGAACACCTGAGATGTGATGTGATGTGTTGGAAGTAAACTTCGAACGCTTATCTTTCGTGGCACATATCTCACAATACCTTACGTTCATTGGATTTCACCGAGTAAACTTCTGAAATCCGGTCCATCATTTTGACTTCCCGTGTATTATTGCTAATTATTATAATCACACAAAGTATTTTTCTCCCCTCCTCAAATATCCTGTCATCTTGACAGAAATTTGAGTCATCTTGATTCATGATCAGTATAGATATTAAGTTATCTTTTATGGGTTTTGAAATAAATGGAGGTCCATGTAACATGGCCATAGACTAGATATCTCCTGGTACATGGAGCATTCATTAATTTCAATTAGCCGGTAGCAGAAGAAAATAAAAGGAAACTTTTGTGAGTTTTTCTTATTCATAACTAGATAAACGCAGTTTAAAAGTGTCTTAAATTATTGCAGTTTAAGTAATCATAATAATAAATACAGATAATTTTCTTTTTTCCTTGTTGATACAGCTTCATATATTAGAAAAAGTTCCAATGCAAGTGGATGGAGAGCCTTGGGAACAGTCACCAGGATTTGTTGAAATAATACATTGTAATCAAGCTCAGATGCTATCAAATGTGAATATCCAATAAACATGTGATTTTATTGCATGACATAATTTTAATAAAGCTAATGTTAAAAATTTCAACTAAATAAGATTCAATCATTTTTTATCAGACTATTTGTATATGACTAATTATGTACTTATCTATTTATTTACAGTATTTGTTTGAATAATAGCTGACTCAATTTTATCGCTGCCCTGAAATAAATGCCGCAACTTTTATTACTGGGAA
This sequence comes from Rhysida immarginata, assembly GCA_023313115.1. NCBI lineage: Eukaryota > Metazoa > Arthropoda > Chilopoda > Scolopendromorpha > Scolopendridae > Rhysida > Rhysida immarginata. The sequence continues at coordinate 1,070,325 of JAHWFO010089184.1, forward strand.
ATTAATTAATAAATCATTATTATTTTTAACAATTTTTATTAAAATAAATGTAAAGCAATTTTATTCAGAAAACAAATAGAAATTTAAATATTTAGCAATAAATTTTTAAAAAATTAAAAAAAAAGGAAGCAAGAATGTGATTTAAATCACAATGAATGCATTTAACTCCACCCAAGAATAATCGCTGCCCGCCAAAAAGTTTGTGATATAAAGGGTCGAAACACATTAATGTGACCACCTCTCCTCGAACATGTTGGAACGTCCCATGGTATGCAGATGAAAAATCATTACGTATAGTAGCATCCGTTAACACAGCAATTGTCGCCATCATGGGCAGAGCAAGTGACCTGTCGGACCGCCAAATGGGAATGATCATTGGCTATCGGACCAAGGGGGGCAGCTATTCAGAAACGGCTTCCGTTGTGAAGATGTACCGCGACTGGCCGAACCAGACAGTTTCAAGCAACCGAAGAGGTAACTGTGGGGCCCCAGAGGCTATCGATCCTAGAGGAGAGTGTCGGTTACGACGCCTGGCTAAGACCAATCAACGTGTCACTGTTGAGCAACTGACACAGCAAATGAACAGTGGGGCCACTAGGCGTGTCAGCACCAAGACAGTGCAACGTGTTCCCTCTTAAGGTTGGGGCTCCGGAGCAGGCGTATGGTAACAGCACCCATGTTGACGCCTGTACATCGCCGGAAACTCCTCCAATTCGCAATGGATTATCGTCACTGGACCTCGGTCTAGTGGCAAAGGGTTGCTTTCTCTGTCCGAGTCGCGGTTTCTGGTGAACAGAGAGGACGGACGATGGAGAATTCGCCGGGAAGCATCTGAGCACAGGCATCCCGACACCATCGTTGGCAGACGACAGGCTGGTGGGGGAGGTGTAACTGTTTGGGGGGTGTTTTCGTGGTATGGCCTGAGTCCACTGATATCGCTAGAGGGAACACTGAATGCTGTTCGTTACCTTAGGATCGTCGCAGACCAGGTACACCCCTACATGTTGACAGTGTTTTTTCAGGTTGATGGCATCTTTCAACAGGACAATGCTCCCTGCCATACTGCCAAAATTGTCCACGACTGGTTCGAGGAGCATGAAGATGAATTCAAGCTACTCCCATGGCCATTAAACTCCCTGGATCTCAACCCCATTGAACATTTGTGGGACCATCTCGATGGCCAAGTCCGCAAGCTGGACCCTCCACCACGCGCAGTGATGGAATTACGGGATGCACTGATCGCCGAATGGTCCCAGATGCCTGCAACCACCTTCCGAGGATTTATTGACTCTCTGTCACGTCGACTAGCTGCTGTGCTTGCTGCCAAAGGTGGATATTCCGGATATTAGCAGATGGTCATATTAATGTGTCCCAGCCCTATAAATGATTGGCATTTATTCAAGAAATAATATATTTAATGATTCTATGCTTTCTTTTGTAATCCTTCTCTTTATGTTTAACTTTAGTGAGGAGAAAACATGTACATTTTTTAAAACATACAAGAACATCATGGAGATTGAAGAAAAAGATACAAGAAATTTTTTAGATATAACAAGAATTATATTGAACATTTTATGACTCCTATTTTGGAAGAATCTTTTTTCGCCTGAAAAATAAATGTTTCAGATTAAAAGCAAACATTTAACCCCATTTGAAAAGATACTGAAGATACAAGGTAAGTAAAGGGATAAGTATACCCCTTTACTTACCTTGCCTGTAGCCACTGGATATGTAAAGATATCCGGTGGTTACATCTTGCCTAAGGTATACTATAGTGAAACTCCACCTTTCCTCTCCCTAAATGCAATTGGTCGATACCTAATCACAATGCAATGGTGTGTTGCAAGTGCTCTGAGAAGTTAGCTCTTCTGTTTTCTTTATAAAGAAATTCAATTCTTAAAATTTTTAATGGTCCCTAAATGCATACATAATGCTTTTAATAAAATATAATAATGAGTTATTTAAATTTTATTTCTATCAAAACAAAAATTCACCTTTTAAACTGCTGAACTGCAATTGGAACAGGCTCGCCAAAAAAACATTGACAGTTCATTTTTGTAGGAATTATTTAGCAGTCTAAGTTATGGGTTATCCAGGAAACCAAGTAACAAAGTATTCATATGCCGTGTGAGAAGGCTGACTAGATGTAGCATGACCTACAATGATAAGTGAGTTAGGTGAGAACATACTTGGAGTTTAACGAAATACGGAAGGCGATAGAAATGTATGGTTTGCTGCATTCTGCATAGTAAAAACCAGGGATTTATTTGCACCAAGTTTCAATATTTATAAAGTTCATCAACATATGGTGCTGCTGCAATGTCGGCAATTTGAACACATTGACTAATATTTTTTTCTTAAAGCACTATGTAAAGAAAGTATGGACAATCCATTGTTGCAGGCAGCCATTTTGTATCCTTTTTTATATGATGATTGCTTCCTGTTTTGCAGCAAATTAAAACCTCAGAGGCATTTTTCTCTCTAATGTTTGTCAAAAAAGGAAGTGTTCAATCTTCATGTTTGAATTTACTGAAGAACATTTTTAAAACAACCAATCATCATATGAAATGGGAGCAAAAATGGCTGTACGCAACAATGATTGTCCATACTTCCCTTATATAGTGCTCTACTGTTTTCCCTGTCAGCAGTGCCATCCATTGACAAACTTTGTAACTAATTTTGAAACTTGGCTCGACTAAATTCTTGTGTCGTGCGACTGTACAAAATCTACACTATAATTATTGAAATCGATTGTAAAATATAATTAATTATTCTATTGATACTTGAATATCATGTAACACAAAATTGTTCAGATGTCATTGAATTAATTGTATTTTGGTGAATGGGTTGTGATAATATTGGGAAATGATAAGACTTAGTCAAGGTTTGAGGTTGGACAGAAAGAATTCAATTACTAATAAAAACTATCATGAATACATTCTCAGTTGAAAAATCATAGTACAAAATAAATACAAAATAATAATTCCCAAACAACAAAGAGGCTCAAAATATAGTATACTAAAGGTTGCAAATATACCCTACTGGTCTAGATTTACATAATAATAATTACAAATAAAAGCCCCAAAAAAGCAATAACGTTAACTACTACATTTTAAATAACTACAAACGAGCCAAAAAAAAAAACTTAGGACAAAAGGATAATCTGGTGGTTATTAAGTCATTAGATAAACAAGATAAAGTGACAAGATAAGAAAATGCACAAAAAAAAACAAGATAAGCAAAAAGGTGCCTTACCATGCTGGTCTCTATGATCTAGCCTGATCCCGTCTGTTGAAACGGAGTCTGTACCTGATGACGCCTGAATCTCGAATACTTTTTCGAACTTCACGTTTTCCCATTTATATCCCAGGTCAATCCCGCAGTAAATCTGTGGATCGTCCCCTGGTGGAAATGCCAGAAACGCTTATTATGCTTCCAGTACAGGTCAAGAATACAACAAAACAGCTATCAGCGAAATCAAGGATTCCCAGCATGCCAAGCGTCTAATGTATCACATACAAGGCATGAATTTTAATAAATATAAACAAAAACACCAATTATAAGTATAAAGAAACCTCCACACACTCTAGTAATAGTCTACAGTCGTTTTAATTGGATAGAACACATTTTTTTTTCTTGAAAAGTCTTCAAATGGGTAAGTAGTCTTCACATCGGGTCTTAGGCTTAACGGCCGCATGGTGCGATCTTCGACATCAATCTGTGGGCTTTTGTACCAAAACATCACAAGGAAAGTTGACACCGCTAGTTCTAAGAAAGTGTCATGTAACCCTTTTGAAAGGAGGGTTACTGTAACCTTTGAATATTCAAATAAAAAAAAAATATTACTGACTTTGTCACACTACTTCCCCCTCAGAGGGTGAAAGTCTCTACAGTGTCCTTGATATGAAGACTCTTATAGTCCACTCTGGGTCTCTTTCTCAAAAAGTGCCGGTTATCCTCTGACGGTTCCAGGTGAGCTCCTTCGTCCTGAGGGGCTTCCTGCTCTTCTAGAACGTGATCTGGTTGGGGTCCTGTAGGCCCTTCAAGTTGTTCGTCATCGGGTTGTTCATCTTCCAACACTGGGTTTAGTTGTGGCTCTGTTCGTGCAATAGGTAGTTCGTCCGGTTCTACAGGGTTGGCTGAGGCTGAGGTTCAGCAGGCCTATTGTGGTCGGGCACATTCCTTGCTCGACCCAGGATCTGCCTCCTCCAAGTTTGCATGGGTACTTCATCTTCCTCCATCTGCTCCGATTCGTCAGGATCTCGTGGTTGCTCTCCTCTTTGCAGGGGACTGCCTTTTAGGCCAAGTGCCATAGCAAGGTTTCAATCTGTCTATATGCACAACTTGCCTGTCCCTTTTCCAGATACCTTCAATCTCATAACTCACCTTGGATAAAATTTTCTTAATTCGAAAGGATCCCAAGTATCTATGCCTCAATTTGTTTTTTCTACCCCCTTTACGTAACATCCAGACCTTTTCCCCCAGAGAGTATGATTGCAACCTCATTCTACCCTTATTCCTTTGAGCCACTCTTTTACCTTTGTTAATCTGGGTAATTTTCTCAGCTCTATGCCTTGTCCTCATAAGTTTCTGAACGAGGTCAGAGCGACAGTCTTCAATAGATATATTATTATCAGTTTTTTCCTCCCAGGAAAGAGTTCTGGGATCGAACCCATACAGTAAAAAATGCCAGTGTCTCACCAGTGTTCCCATTAGTGTTATTTCGGATCGTGAACAGGGCCTCCTTAAGCCGTTTATCCCAGTTCCTAGCATCATCATCGCACAAAGTTCTAAGCACCTCCGTGATGGACTGATTTAACCTCAACTAATCCGTTAGAGTTGGGTCTGTAGGCAGGGGTATGGTGCAGATCAATATGTACGTCCTTACATAGTATTCTTAATAATTCTGAAGTAAAGTTGGCCCCCCTGTCAGACTAATTCCTGAGGTATCCCGTATCTGCAAATAATGTGTTCCATTATTGCCTTGGCAACGATCATGCCAGATTGGTCAGGGAGAGCGCATGCCTCCGGAAATCTAGAAAAAACGTCAATAAATTCCAATATGTACCTATTACCGTTGAGACTCTCAGGTACTGGCCCTATCAGCTCCAGTGAGATCTTCTGAACTGGATAGGGAGCCTTTCCTTTGGCCAACTTACATTGCTGGCATATTCTACAATTTTTGATCAAATTCTATAACTTTATCCATATTGGGCCAATAGTACCATAATCTAAGAGAGGCGAGAGTCCTTCCCACCCCTTGGTGTCCCCTAAACTACCAGAGTGAGCTCTTTCGATTAGCTCAGCATGCATTGATCTACCCACGCATAGTTTATTGCGATTTCTTAGACCTTTCTTCATAAGCATTTTCTCTTGAATAATGAACCCCTTGTCCTTTATCTTCCTCTTGATGAGGGGTGCATAAAAGGGTCATCTAGTTTGTGACTCAACAATCTTATTAATTAGCGATTCATTAGACATTTGAATTACACCTTTAAACTTTGAGGGGGAGGCCATGGCCTGGTGGGCTTTCACTGAAAGAACTTCTGTGAAGTTAAGCAACATCATGCGTGGCTAGTCACTGGATGGGTGACCATCCATGGTTCACGATGTTCACCCCCCCCCCCCCGCTGCTGTGACCATCATACAACAGTCGTTAATCCAGGTTCATCCAGGGACCCAACTTGTCGGCTTCTAGCCATACAGGCCCTGGATGGACGTATTGAATTATCAGTACTAATAAAAAGAAAAACTCTTTGGCCGGTAACCTAGATAATAAATTGGCTAAGCCATTATCTTCTACTTTAACATGTTCTACCCTTAGGTTTATTCTTCAAGATCCAGGGACCATCTAAGTAATCTCTGGTTTGAGTGCTTGAGGTTTTTAATGAACGCTAGAGGTTTGTGATCGCTGCGCACGATCACTGGAACTCCCAGAACAATATGGCGGAATTGCTGTAATCCCATGAGGATGGCTAGGGCCTCCTCAATTGTACTATAGTTTAGTTGAGCCTTATTTAGTTTATAACTATAGAAAGCAATGGGACTGAGGCACCCGTCTTTGACTTGGTGAAGTGCCGCCCCGGTTGCTCCAATGGATGCGTCAGTGAATAAAATGAAATCCTTCTCATAGTCAGATGGAATAATGATAGGCTCGCTACTAAGTGCTGATTTTATTTCGCTGAAGGCCCTTTGACATTCTTTCGTCCATTTGAATCTGGTTCCCTTTTTAGTTAAGTTAGTGATTGGTAACACGGTGTTCGATAAGTTATCTATAAAAGATCGGTAAAAGTTGACTGCTCCTAATAGGGATCTTACTTCCTTAACACTAGTGGGAGGGGGTATCAGTTCATTGTTTTGTACATTTCCAGGATCGGGACGTATCCCATCAGCTGAGATGACGTGTCCTAGATTAGGTACACAGAAGGAGCATTTTGATCTCTTCACGATCAAATTTCTCTCTGAAAATGTTCAAGACCCATTCTAATAAAACCATGTGCTGTTCGAAGGTCTCTCCTAAATACTGACTAAGTATGTCCGGCATGAATCCCTGAAATGAGGCTGCCGAATTCTTTCCACCCTGGATCAACCTTGTAACTAAAACTTCCCCCAGGGGGTTTGAAATGCGTAGTACTCCTTTAGATGCTCTGCAAGGGGAAGTTGGAAATATCCTGAGTTAAGGTCTAATACTGAAAAGTATTTATGCCCGTTAAGACTCTGAAAAATTTCGTGGGGCGTGGGCATGGGAAAGTCCTTCCCTTGAGTGATACCTTTGACCTTCCTCAAATCCACTGTCATACGTATGTCCCCATTTTCTTTCTGAACAATGAATACAGGAGAATTCCACCTGGATTTGGTAGGTTCGATTATACCTGCCACCCGTTACTGATCGATGCGTTTTTGAATAATGTCAAATACTTTTGGGGTATTGGATACTGCCTGAAAAAGATAGGATCTTTTTTTTTTCAATTTTGAAGTAAATAATTGCATCCCCAAAGCTGTTAGCATTATTGTTAACAAGATTATCAAGTTCACGCTTTTGATCTATAGTTATAATGCTGTCAAGCCGGGTGTCTACCTGTTTACCATTACATTTGATTATAATACTTTTAATCAGATCAGCACCTAGGATGGCTAGATAGTTTCTCCCCTTCAAATCCATGCATATAAACCTAAGAAAACCAGAAATACCTTCCTCAGACTGAATATTGGCCCATATCGATCAACTGACATTCTGAACATGCCCCCAATCCCCTTAATTAAAAGGGCTACCTCTTCCAATGTGACTTTATTAGCTACCTGATCAGCAACCTCGTCATCAATGATAGATACCTGTGATCCTGTACCAATCACGGCCATTATGCTATAATCCTCAATTTCTAATTTTTCTCTGTACAGACCATTGTTAGGATTTTTTAACAGAACCAGATTAATTTGTTTATCTTCCTCAGCCGAATCATACTGGCCAACATACTGGCTTTTCCTAGTTTAAACGTCTGTTTTTACAGGAATACGCATAATGTCCCTTCTTTCCACAGACAAAACATTTCCCTCTATTCTGAGTATAGTTGCCCCTCTTAGGTTTCTCCTATAATTTCTTTTCAAGTTCATCTTTTTCTCTACTAATCCTTGTAATAATTCCTGTTTTTCCTCTTTCTCCTTCTCTCTTAATTCGAGAGTTTTACCCTGCTGAATTATTAACCTTTCCAGAGCCTTAAATCGGTCTCTAGAATCTTTGGTTTCACCCACATTACAATTCCCTGCGTGGTACCTAGATTCCAATGCCTCTGATTTTATAGCTTCCTCCACTGCCTTTTCGAAGGTGCCTGGTTCCTTATGGGAGATGGTTCTAATATGTGTCGAGAGTAAATTCTCTGTAAATCTCTTTAACAAAAGGGTCCCCTTTTTATTCTCAATGCTAGGTTCGTACTATACCAGTTTGTCCCAAAGGTATTCAAGTCTAGCGTAAACTCCTCCACGCTCTCCCTTTTTCCCTGCTGAGCCAGGAAAAACTCCCTCATGGCATCCTTTCTATTTGCCCTCTTTCCCAAAACCCTGTCCAATCTTTCCTTAAGTTCTTTACTCTTATCCAGCTTATACAGTTGTAGCTCATTAAATTATCGGGCAGCTGTCCCTTTCAGTTTAATTTTTATTACATTAGCTTTAATTTCTTCATTCCACACAGCCAACATGGCTACACTATCAATAGCACAGAAAAAACCTTCCAAATCAATAGAGTTTTTATCACCAGAAAAGGTAGGAATGAGATGGGTAAAACCCGAAATTGTGGAAACGGTGCCCTCTGCTACATTCATTTCAGCATTATCTTCCATCATTTCTCGAATATCACAGTCCCTGTTCGGGTGCCAGTTGTGGTGAATGGGTTGTGATAATATCAGGAAATGATAAGACTTATAGTCTGTCCAATAAAAGAAAAACTGCGTGTCCAGTTAAATTTCCAATGTCAATTGCTAAACATTGTTTAATTTTTCTTAGCAATTGTCAAACAATGTCAAACAATTGAAACCAGAAATTTAATTAGACATGCCCAGTTTTTCTTTCGTTGGACAGTGTATAGTCAAGGTTTGAGGTTGGAGAGAAAGAATTTAATTACTAACAAAAACTATCATGAATACATTCTCAGTTGAACAATCATAGTGAAAAATAAATACAAAATAATAATTCCCAAGCAACAAAGAGGCTAAAAATATAGTAACAAATGTTTGGCAAATATATCCTACTGGTCCAGATTTACACAATAATAATTACAAATAAAAGCCCCAAAAAAGCAATAAGATGTAACTACTACATTTTAAATAATTAATTACAAACAAGCCAAAGAAAATAATTTAGGACAAAAGGATAATCCTGTGGTTATTAATTCATTAGGTATAGAAGATAAAGTGACAAGATAAGAAAATGCACAAAAAAACAAGATAAGCAAAAAGGTACCTTACCATGCTGGTCTCTATGATCTAGCCTGAACCAATCTGTTGAAAACGAGTCAGTACCTGATGAAGCCTGAATCTTGAATGCTTTTTCGAACTTTGCGCTTCCCCTTTTATATCCCAGGTCAATCACTCAGTAAATCCGTGGATCATCTCCTGGTGGAAGCGCCAGAAACACTCATAACGCTTCCGGTACAGGTCGCGAATACAACAAGACAGCTATCAGTGAAATCAAGAATTCCCAGCATGCCAAGTGTCTAAGGTATCACACACAAGGCATGAATTTTAATAAATATAAAAAAAAATACCAATAATTAGTATAAATACATATAAAAACATCGAGTGTTAGGCCTAACGGCCGCATGGTGCGTTCTTTGACATCGATCTGTGGGCTTTTGTACCAAAACATCACAAGGAAAGTTGACACCGCTTGTGTCATGTAATCCTTTTGAAAGGAGGGTTACTGTAACCTTTTAATATTCATATAAAAAAATATAACTGATATTATCAGAGTATAATAATAATTGTGGGTTTTTCATCTGCTGTACATAGTATAATAAAGCATTAAGGAATGACATAATCAAGTACCGAAAGGTTAAACTAAACCATTCGCAGAACTAACTATTTTAAATTGCCCTACGTTAATATTGCAAAATTCTGTTTGACCATAATGATCCATTAAGCACGTACCTTTGAACCAATTAGGATTATCATTAATATTACATTATATTCATTCATGACACACCATTCCAAGTCGTTTGATATATTACATGCCATATTTTTGAATTGAAATTTCCTATGAGCCATAATGGTCCTACTAAACCAGGTTCCTTGTAACCAATTTTGACTGCCATTAATTTTACGTTACATTCGTTCATGACACATCAATCTAAGACGTTTGATATATTCCATGCCATATTTTATCATTGAAAATATTTGAGGGTGTCAAAAGGGTAGTACCATTAGAGCACACGCCATTGTTTTGATTTCAACCATTTTCAAAATGGTTCATTCCCAGAACCATATTTATTAATTGGCGAAAATAGTAATTTATATCCACTTCAATCTCGTCATTACGATTTGTTTGGTATATTACTTAATATACATCATATTGCCATTTTAGACCATATGACCAGACACTTTCGATTTTAGACGTTTTGTTGAATATCTAGAAAAATACTTGACAAATTATCCTAAAATTTCAGGGGTGTAAAAAGGATGTTACACCTCATATATTTCAGCGAAGGTTTTCTCCCGAAGATGAATAGGGGAACAGCAAAGAAGTGAACCAAATTAATAATGTTTGGAATCACCCTGTAAAAAATAATGCTTGAAATGCTTTGTAGCTGTAGCATATGCTTAAGAGGATTGTTTTCTTTTTTGTGTTCATTTGTATGAGAATAGCACGTATATTCATGGAGATATAAAGGTTTCTTTTAAAAAGTCGAAATGTTTTCATAAATTTTTGTTTATAACGCGCAAGATTTTCATCCCAATGCAATGCCATTTACAGAAAACTTGATAAACTACAGTACAGACAACACCCTGCAATCAGAATAGAAAAATATTAAATATTTGATGAAATATGAGCATTTTCAGTAAATAATGTTTAACTGCACATGCGCATGCATTACCAAGTTATCTTTTGCATAATTTATTAGCCAAATGTATAGAGCTACTCTTATAAAAAGCCCAAGCAAATATCGTGAAAATTCAGAAAGATGTCGCCGATAGAATGAGTTGAATTTCAGTTGCTTTCAAAAATAAAGAAAATGATAAGGGGCTTTCTCCAAACTTTTATTTTTGGATCGGACACCAGTATGAACTTCATCTCTTTACGATGACATGAAAAAATATTGACTTCATATCAGTGTAAGAAGAAGAAATTGATACTCTTGTCCGATTCAAAAATAAAAGTTTTGTCATTCAAGCCTGAGTAGAGCGGGGGTACCGTCACATATGGTGCCCGACATGGAGCATCGCTAACCCGGAATTTTTCGAATTGTTGAGGGCTTCACGTGGGTTGTGTATTTTTTGAAAATTTGGAGTCTGTAGATTGTGCATGGTTGTGTGGTGTTTCCCAGTTTAGTTTGGCAAGTACTCATGCCTGTTGAAGGGGTTTCAATAGTGATAGAGTGCTGTGGCATATGGGTGTGCGTAGGAGTGAGCTTGTGGGAGTTAAGGGTGTGAAAGTTGGAAACGTCCAGTCGAGACAACGGTTGGGGGGGTATAGGAAATATGTGTCGTAGGGTGGTGTAATCGGGTCTGGTGAAGAGATCTCAACTCATCCCTGGATTACAGATCAGTGATATAGGAGAAGACTGGCAGGCAAAAATAAGCAGTGTTATCTACGAGTTCGCTAACTGCTTCGCTGATGAGGTCACAGTGGTTAAGGGGGTTTTGGATTTTAAAGCTGAATATGAGGTTGAAAGTCGCAACCCATATTTGTGCTCCAGTACCGCATCCCACATATATATCGGGAGGTGTACCAGAATAAGTTAGAGGAACTGAGAGAAGCTTGGATTATTGAGCCCAGCATTAGTCCCTGGAACTCCCCATTACATGTTGTGCCAAAGAAGAGTGGCGAGGTGCAGATAACCCTGGATTTAAGGAGGGTGAATGCATGTACGAGGGCCGTTGATTTTCCCACGCCGTTAGTACGTGACATTTCGAAGGAACTGGAGGGTCATAGCCTCTTTTCAGTGCTCGACCTCAATAATGGGAATTTCCAGATACCATTGGCCGAGTTGCTTAAGGAGTGCTATGCCTTCCAGACCCACTGGGGTAAGTTTCAAATGACATGTTTGCCTCAGGGGAGACAGAATTCATCTCCCATTATCCAATCCTATGTCACGTCAGTGCTAAGGGAAAGATTAGGCACAAACGTGCACGATATCCTCATCTCATCAGCATCATTCGAGGAGCATGTTGAGTTACTACGCTGGGTACTGGGAAGGCTCCAGGCACATGGGCTCATTTTTAAGCCCTCGAAATGCAGTTTTTACATGACCAAGGTAAGTTACCTTGGGCATGTGGTCTCGGCCGAAGGCTCGTGTCCTGATCCAGAAAACGTAGAAGCCATTCGAAGGTTAAGGGCACCCACTAACGTGCGGGAAGTGTGAGGCTTGATCTGGTCGATAAACTTCTATCGCCCGTTCATTGCAAACTTGTTGGCGGTATTATTGCCAATTACTGATCTTACCAAGAAAGGGGTTACGTTTAACTGGAATGTAAAACGCCAGGAAGCGTTTGAATCATTGAAGGACGCCTTATGCAGGAAACCCGTGCTGATAGCCCCTGATTATGCGAAGCTCTTCATATTATCTACTGGTGCATGAGCATATGTGATGCGGTGGGGGGGGGGGGGTTATCCAGCAAGAGGCGAATGAGAAGCTGCTGCGGCTAAATCGCTTATTGCAGCATGAAACTGCAAGGCGCCCAACTGAATTATTCAGTGATAGAAAAGGAAGCGCTAGCGATCGTTCGGGCCACGGACCAGTTCCGGCATATTCTAGGGTACCGCACCACTATGTTTACAGACTATAAGCTGCCTCCGTTATTGCGACGCATGCGAGACGGAAATCAAAGGATACTATGATGGGCACTCGCGTTAGAGGAGTTCGGGTTTAGTTATCAGTACGTGGCGGGCAAGAATAACGTGATCCCGGACCTCCTGTCGAGATAGTGCAGTGCTGCCGTAGTGGATTTGAGTTCCCGCGAATGGTTGGATGAGATCCAGGAAGATGCTGGTTGAAATATTTGGAGAGGCAGGAGTGAGAGGGTCAGTATGTTGCACAGTTGGGAGGCTCACTTTCTGTGGAAGGGAGCATTGTGTGGCAGAGTGCCAGGAACCCTGAAGCCCAGAAGAGGGTGTGTTCCGGGGGTTCTTAGACAGTGTGTAATAGGAAATGCCTGTGATGGGCTGTTAGGAGGCCACAGGGGGGTCAGCGCCAATTATATTTCTGCCCTCGCATGAGGCAGGATGTCGCACAGAAGGTGAGACTGTGCAGTACTTGCCAGCACTCAAAAAGAAATGTGGTCTGGGCTCCATGGTAGGAAGGGATCATGTCACAATTTCCCTCCGATGTCGTTGTCATGGATTCGTGGATTCTGTGGAATGATCCCGTCATGGCAACCGATTTATTCTGGTCATGACAGACCTGTTCACTCGATAAATGGAAGCTGAAGCACTTTCTGACCAAATGGCTGAAACGATCGCTAGATCATTTGCAAAAGATATCATCAGCGGTTACAGAATTCCTCGACAGGTAGTGAGTGATAGAGGCCCAAACTTTACCTCGGAGATTTTCCAGGTGTGTTCTCATCTCAATATTACGCACAAGCTCACCACTGCCTACTGCCCAACGTCGAATGGGATCGTGGAGCGTTGTAACAAGACACTGTGCGAAACCATTTCGGCATTATGCGATGACCACCCTTAATGCTGGGAAGATGTGTTGCAGTTTGCACTGTTTTCACTCCAGACGAGTCGCCATAAAGCACTTCAGGACAGTCCGGCATTTTTGTTGTGCAGATTTGACCCCGAAATACCTAGAGAATGGCGTGAGAAAGGAGGGTATGCCCAAACAGAGGGTAAGGGGATAAGGGAATATTGCTTCCAGTTAGTGAAGTCATTAGTGGCCGCAAGGGAGGCAGTGAGGAAATATGATTGGGAGAACAGAAAAGTGAGGCTGGTCCGTATGAAAGGCAACGGGCTGTTAGCGACCTGGAAATTGTAGACAAGGAGTGGCTTATACGGGAAGGGGGCCGTAAGAGAAAATTTTCTTTTAAATATCTTGGACTATTTAGGGTGGTCGTTAGGGTGTCAAAAGTTAACTATCGAATTGTTGGTGTTAGAAGCTGTGATGAGGCCATGGTCCACATTGATCGCCTGTAATTATGTGAAGGTGATGGCAAGGTGCCGAGAAAACATAGGCAAAGAGAGTTGAGCATCCAAGTAGAGGGGACAGGTGAAATTTAGAGTGATGAGGAGGAGGAAGAGCATAGGGTTATACGACACCCGGTGGTGTGTTGGCCAACACCGAGGGCAGTAAGCCCAGTGGTACCGATGGAGTCGGACGTCGATGTGGACACGCCTCAGCCGGGATGCAAAAGTACAACCTTAGGAGGGGGCCATGCATAGATTACTCCAGTTTGAGTAAGGGGGGGGGGGGGATTTTGCGCAACTCAACATAAACCCCCGTAATGGCAGATGACATGGTACCGATATGGACCAAGCAGGGTAGAGTGGGATTTTGTGAGCTGTGAACTTTGTTTAGGAGATCAGAACAGAAACTGTTAAGAGTTTATGTTTGGTCTTCTGTCAGGCATGTGTGACATTACATGTCAGTATAATGCACCGTGCCCGGCTGAGGATAAATATAATCAGTATATTTACATGTGTGGGTGGTGTTGTGTTTAGTATGTTAGTTATTAAGTACCGAAAGGTGCTTTATGCTATCAGGGTGGGGAAACGTGTCTGTCTGTCCATCCATAACTGTGAGGCTATGAAAGATTTTCAAAATCTGTTTTCGTCAGTCGAAGAGTATGGTTCATGGCACGAACCAGTCTCAAATATTATCTGAATCGGTTCATTGGCACGTGCACACATGGTACCTCTATTTTCCCGCCAAGCAATTTTCAATGGGAAGATATATTAAGGAATATATCAAAGAAATCGTAATGATGAGATAGAAGCGGTTATTCATTACTATTTTCATCAATTAATGAATATTGTACATGGCACAAACCAATTACAAATATTATCTAAATCGGTTCAATAGCACTTGCAGAAATGGTACCTTCATGGCCCCACCTAGCAATTTTAAAATGGAGAGATACACTGAGTGGCCAAATTATTATGACCACCTGACAGTTTTAGGCAAATGAGCTATTGCGTCACAGCGCTGCCACTAGAGGGCTAGATAGCTATAAAAAGGGAATGCAGGTGAGGTGAACTATCAGTTGCACTGTTTTTTTGCCATGATATGGGCAAAAAACGTCATTTAACTGAGTTTGAACGTGGGACGATCGTCGGCGCACGCAGTGTCGGAACCAGTATCAGCAAAACAGCTGAATTTGTGAAGTGTTCAAGAGCAGCAGTTATTATTGTTTACAGAGAGTGGACTACCAAGCAAAAAACCGGCTCTCAGCGTGAAGCGTGTGGTCGTCACAGGCTCCTCAATGCTCAAGCTGAAAGCAGATTGGCCAGAGTTGTCCCGGGCGACAGAGGAGCAACAGTGCATCAAACAGCGGCAAATCTTAATCAAGGACAAACGCTGACCGCCTCTGGACAAACTGTTCGCGCTCATTACACTGTTTAGGCTATAGAAGCCAACGACCAGTTCGAAAGCCTCTACTGTCAGCTTTGAACAAGAGCAGATGTCTCCAGTTCGCCAAGAATTTCAAGGATTGGACAGTAGATGACTGGAAAAGGGTCATGTGGTCCAATGAGTCACGATTTCAAATGCATCATACAGATGGCAGAGTTAGAATATGGAGAAACAACACGAAACATGGGCCCCACCTGGATTGCCACAACACTTCAAGCTGGTAGCGGCGGTATTATGGTTTGGGGGATGTTTTCTTGGCAAAGTTTGGGTCCTTTGTTTCCTCTGTACGTATGTGTGCGTGCCCGAGATTATTTAAGTATCGTCGCAGATCAAGTACATCCCGTTATGTTAATGGTGTACTCTGACGGGGATGGATACTTCCAGCAGAACAATTTTAAAATGCTGTTTTTTGAAATGTCTGATACTTATTGAGCTTACAGTACACTCACTTAATAATGCGACCAACCCAATTATAACTTATAACCCAATAATTATTAAAGTATACAATTTATAAGTCTATCATCCTCAGATGGTTCAAAGAATATGCCGTAGAGTTTACCTTGCTTCATTGGCCTGCACAATCGCCAGATCTCAATCCCATTGAGAATTTGTGGGATGAGATCGAACGGCCCATCAGGCAGCTGGATCCAGCACCATCAAATCTGCAGGAATTGAAAGGTGCAGTTCTTTAGACTTTGTCTCAAATACCTCCTACAACCTACCAATATCTCATAGAATCCATGCCCTGAAGAATGAAAGTAGTAATAGAGCAAAAGGTGGCCCAACACTGTATTAAGGCGGTGGTCATAATGATTTCTGTATATTCTGAAATAGCCAAATCGTAATGACGAGATAGAAGCGGATATAAATTACTATTTTCGCCAATTAATAAATATGGTTCTGGGAATGAACTATTTTGAAAATGGTTGTAATCGAAACAATGGCACATGCTCTAATGGTACCCTTATGACACCCTCAAAAATTTTAAATGATAAGATATGGCATGTAATATATCAAACAACTTGGAATGGTGTGTCATGAATGAATATAGCATAAAATTAATGATAGTTGAAATTGGATTCAAGGGACCTGGTTTAGTGGAACCATTATGGTTCATTGGAACTTTCAATGCTAAAATATGGCATGTAATAGATCAAATGACTTGGAATGATATGCTATGAAGAAAAATGACGTAAAATTAATGATATCCGAAATTGGTTCAAAGGCACCTGATTTAGTGGAACCATTATGGTTCATTGTAACACTCAATAATAAGATATGGCATGTAATATCAAACGACTTGGAACGATGTTGTCATGTATGAATATAACGTAAAATTAATGAAAGTCGAATTTAGCTTTAAGGAACCTAGTTGAGTGTAACCATTATGGATTGTTGGAACTTTCAATGCTAAAATATGGCATATAATATATCAAACAACTTGGAATGTTGTAGCATGAATGAATATAGCGTAAAATTAATGATTATCCAAATGGGTTCAAAGACAGGTCCGAACTCTGTGGGGACGTGCATAATTAATTACTGTTTTGCCATTTGATAAATTTGGTTCCGTGACTGGTTTTGTTTAGACTTTCAGTACTTTATGTCATTCCTTAATGGTTTATTTTATTAGTGTTTATGTGTTCAGAGTTAGTTGTGAGAGAGTGTTTCGTTGAGATCGAGTGTTTTGCATGTAAGATGCATGGGGGGTGGATGGTGCGTGTGCATATGTTATTTGAGTTGAGTGTTAGTTAGCATGGGGAAACTGTTAATTGTTTCCGTTAAGTATTCCAGTGTGCCTTATTTTGCCATCATTATATCTGAATAAACTGTTATAACGATGTTTTTTTTAGTATAAAATAAAGTGGGGTACAATTACTGGCCACTGTCATTACTGAAAGGAGCAACAGCACTCAAGTATTGTTTTGGCTCCCATTGTTTTCGGAGATTTTCTGGGAAGCTGATAATAGCCGAATGACGTTTTTTTGTCTCTGTTTTTTTGTGTGTGTTCTTCTGAAGTTTTTCTTTGAGGAGAGATGCATATTATTCTCTCTGGCAAAGGAACTTAGTCGTTTTCTTGATCAAGGAACGATTCGAACGCCTGGCGGCCATATTTAAAGCGAGGAACATATTTCCAATTTGAACTGGTTACGACGAATGAACTGCAGTTATGCTAAATCAAGAATTGTATTTTAATAATACAATTTCCCAATATGCCACTGCAGTCAGCTGTTCTGAACCATTTCATGTTCTTTTTCTGGAGACAAGGATTTGTTCCAATGTCGAATAGGATCATATGCCATTGCAGAACTAGTCGAGGAGTTGTAAGTTATTTATCGGGCAGTGAAGCCCGCAACTAGTGTAATAAGATGTCATTGTGGAGATTGAACTTTTTTTTTATTTATTTTAACATCGAGATGGAAATCCTGCGACGTGTGGATGTGGTGTCTTCAAGTGACCCATAGTGACAATTATTCCTTGTAAGCTATCCCCCAAATTAGCCCCCCAAGAATCATCTGTAACAGAAATGGTATTCAAGACAGTTCGTTATATCGAATGCGAACTCTGTTGAGTGAACTGCGATCTGGTAGAGTGTTGTTATTGGCTTTTACTGTCTTATTACTATAATTTAAGAAATGTTATTGAAATGTCTGATGTAAATGATATCAGTAAATTAGGAGTAGGATGTAGGACTTCATAACTGTAGGAGTGCACTAAAAGGTTCAGCACTGCTAAAAACTTGTATTGTCTGTGTTTTATACCTGGGTAACGACACAGGAGTTCCTGTGTCCTCCCCCCCCCCCCTGCGGAGGAGGGGGCATGGGGCATGTGGGGGGTACCTTTGATGGAATGTTTGCTGGTCTGTATTCTGAACGTGGGCACACTAGCTACAGGCGCTGCCTCCTCTCTGTAATCGTAACACGTGAGTGAACGCGAGTGATTGCTCGCTTATCGGTGTGGGTTTGTGTAAACACTCAACTAGTCGTGTGCAGAAGCACCTAATTATGTGTTTCAGCAGGGTTAACCCGTAATGCTAAGTATTTTATAGCAAGCTTAGTTAATTGAGGAGTCCCTTGTTGCTAACTTAAGTTGTTTTAAGATTAGGAAATATATATCAATACTTAAGACCACTGCAGTATATGGATGTACACGGAGTATAAGTAATGGGAGAATAAAGAGTTTTGTACTGCCTAAAACACCTGTGGATGTTTTATTTGTAGTTTGTAAGTGTTGACAAACCAACGAAATTGCGAGTGCCCCTCGAGGCGGTGCTTCCAACCCGTTATGACCTCCTCCAAGTGATTGCTCTAGTAGCTTTTTGGACGTTGAAGTATGAGTAGAGGGGGGTTTCACACTAGTATATCAGCTAATACGGTCTTACCATTCCTTATGCTAACTATACAGGTTGAGGCGTTTATCTTGAAACAACTGAATATCTCGGAAACTAAGCATTGAACGAAAAAATGTCCAAAATCAAAAGTGAATTAATTCACGGGGGAAATCCATTAGTTAAAAAATTAACCCCCCCCCCTTGTGAAGGGGGCTGGGGGAGGGAGTAACTTTGCAATCTAAAATGGGAACCCCTATCTTTAATGGTATATTCATATTGTACTTGGTTTAGGAGATAGAGACCCTGAAAGTGTGGAACTTTTAAACTTTTAAACCCAATTTTATCGAAGAAGAACAAAGAGTTAGAGAGTGGGTCTTACAGACATTCTTATTCTACTATTTACTTTGTCTTTAAGAATCCAAATTCAGAATTTCAAAAATCCAATCCTTTTCAATACACACACATAGACTCTGTCTCCATAGGACTGCTGCCTTCAAAAGTTTACTTGTGCACTAGAAATTCTGACTTTGGATTCTTAAATATCATCAAAATCAAAAATTAGAATAGGAATGTCTGCAGACCCACTCTCTATCTCTTTGTCTTCATCGATAAAATTGGGTTCAAAACTTTAACAGTTCCACAATTTCAGGGCCTCTATTGTAACAAAGTCAGTTAAATTGAATTTTATTTAAGGGTTACAGTAACCCTCCTTTTAAAAGGGATACATGACACTATCTTAAATCCTGCTGTGTCAACTTTCCACTTGAGAATTTGCGAAGTACAAAAAGCCACAGATCGATATCGAAGAATGCACCATGCGGCCGTTAGGCCTGACGCCCGATGCGATGATTACTTATCTGTTTGAAGACTTTCAGTGAAAACTTTATATTATCCAATTGTGATATTTATAGATATAATCTAGAATATAAGGAGATTGAATCTTACTATTATTTGCATTTTATTAAGTTTTTCTTGTTATTGTTAACCCCGTTTGATGCTTTGGCGCATGCTGGGAAACTTTGTTTCACTTATCGCTGTCTTGTTGTTCTCTCTATTTATGCCAGAAGCGTTGTGAGCGTTTCTGGCTGTGCCGCCAGGAGGCGATCCAAGGATTCGCTGCGGGATTGGCCAGGGATATAAAAGGGGAAGCGCAAGATTCAAGATTCATTCCAGAATCAGGTTTCCACGAGTAAAGTACTCCTCTTCAGCGGACAGGATCAGTCGAGACCTAGAGCCCCAGGATGGTAAGATAGTTTTCAACCCTTTTCTTGATTTGATTTTGCCATTTGTTCTTTATTTTTTGATACTTAAATGACTTAGTGACTTCCATCTTGGGTTAAGCTGATTGTTTAATTTATTTGAATTAATATTAATAATGTGAGAATCAATCTTATTAGTATATGGGGCTTTTGCTTTACTTTAAATTTGAATTTAATTCTTGATTCCAAGTGTATGTTTGCAACCCCTATCTATTATCTTAGAGCCTTTTGTTAGTGGCACATAGTGATGCTCTATATTATGATTATCCAACTTAGAATGTATTACTATAAATTTTTGATTTGTAATTAAATCTGTCCTATCCAACTTCATACCTTGACTAAGCTTGATCATTTCCCGATATAATCACCACCCATTCACCACAACTGGCGCCCGAACAGGGACTGTGATAATCGAGATATGATGGGAGAAAATAATAATGCTGAAATGAATGCAGCTGAGGGCACTTTGTCCGCAGTTTCAGGCTTTATGCATCTCATTTTGACGTTTTTTTGTGATGACAGCTCCATTGATTTGGAAGGTTTTTCTGTGCTATTGATATGGTAGCCACTTTGGCTGGGCAGAATGAGGAAATTAAAACTAATGTATTGAAAGCCAAACTTAAAGGAACAGCGGCCCACAAATTCAATGAGCTGCAGCTCTATAAACTGAATGACAGCAGTAAACTTAAGAAGAGATTAGTCAGGGTAATGAGGAAGAGAGCGGATAAGAAGGATGTTATGAGGGATTTCTTCTTTTCTCAGCTTAAGAAAAAGGGAGAGTGTGCAGGAATTTGCCGCAAGACTTGAGCACGTTTGAGATAAGCTAGTAGAGTACATGCCTAGTATGGAGCCTCAGAAAGGAACTCTCTTACTAAAGCAGTTTACTGAAAACCTGCTACCTGCTCACATCAGGACCATCTCCCATAAAGAGCCTGATACCCTTGAGAAGACTGTGGAGGATGCTATAAAGTCAGAGGCCTTAGAATCAAGATCCCATGCTGGAAATTGGAATGTGAGCGAAGCCAGAGAGTCCCGCGATCGAATTGGGGCCCTCGAATGGTTAATAATTCAACAAGGTAAAATGTTAGAATCAGGGGAGAAGGATAAGGATGATAAACAGAAAATACTACAGGAGTTAGTGGAGAAGATAGGGGTACTGGAAAGAAAATTAGAAGAAAAACCTAGAAGGGTCAACTATATACAGAATAAAGGGAAAGGTTTTGTCTGGGGAAAACAGGGACATTATGCAAAATCCTGCAAAAATAGACATTTAAACTGAGAAGCTGGTCCTGTGGACAAGTATGATCCAGCTGATGTGGAAAAACAAGTCAATCTGGTCTTATTAAGAAGCCCTAATAATGGGTTATACAAAGTAAAACTTGAAGTTCTGGACTATAGTGTAATGGCTGTAATTGACACAGGATCACAAGTTTCCATAATTGATGAGTATGTGGCAGATAAGATAAGTAACAAAGTCACGTGGGAAGAGGTGGCCCTTCTGATTAAAGGGATGAGAGGACATGTTCAGAATGTGAGCCGTGCAATATGGGTCAATATTCATTCTGAGTAGGGCATTTCTGGTTACCGTAAGTTTATCTGCATGGACTTGCGAGGGAGAGAATACCAAGCCATTCTGGGTCTGGTCTTATCAAGAGCGTTATAATTGAATGTAACTGCACAAGTAGATACCTGACAGGATGGCATGAATCATGAATCAAAAATGTATGCTTAATGATCTTGTTAATAACTATACAAATAATGTTGGAGAGGAGGTCGATATCCTCAAAGGGGTGAGGGATAGTGTCATTAGTTTTGAAATTGAAAAGAAGGAGCCTGTCTTAGTGAGACAGTATCCAATAACCCCGTAAGTATTTAGCTTCTTTTAAAAAACGCATTGATACGTACTGGGAGGCAGGTATTATTGAACCTAGCAAGTCCAGGTGGAAGTCTCCTGTGTTCATCATTCAGAAGGAAAATGGAGACATACGCATGATGCTTGATTTAAGGAAGGTCAGTAGCATTACTCAAGGACTGGATTTTCTCATGCCCAAGCCCCACAGATCTTTCACAGCCTTAATGGGCATTGATTCTTAATTTAATACTTCTTGGTATTAGATCTCAGTTCTGGATATTTCCAGGTTCCTTTTGCAGAGTATCTGTGGGAATGCTACGCTTTTCAAACCCTTTGGGGGAAGTTCCAATTAACAAGGTTGCCCCAGGGTGGAAAAAATTCAGCATCTGCATTTCGAGGATTTATGTCAGACATTCTTAGTGAATACTTGGGAATGGGAGACTATGTATTTCAAGATGATGTCCTCATCTATTCCAAAACATTCGAGCAGCATCTGGTTTTACTAGAATGGGGTTTGAACGTATTTAAGGAAAGGAATCTAATAATGAAGAGGTCTAAATGTTCCTTTTATGAGCCCAATGTCAAATACCTCGGACATATCATCTCTGCTGAGGGAATCCGAACGTAAAACATATAGAGATGATTCCCCCTCCCACCAATGCTAAGAAGGTAAGATCGTTATTAGGGGCAGTCAATTTTTACCGGCCATTTATTGATAATTTGTCAAACACCCAATTTCTAATCACGGAATTGACTATAAAGGGAGCCAGATTCAAGTGGACAGAAAAATGTCAGAAGGCCTTTAGTGAAATAAAGATGGCTGTTAGCAGTCAGCCGTACTTATTACTCCAGATTATGAAAAGGAATTTGTCTTGTTCACTGATGCCTCCATTGGGGCCATGGGGGCAGCACTTCATCAAATCAGGGATTAGTTCCTGATGCCTATTGCCTTCTATAGTTACAAACTGAATAAGGCCCAACTAAATTACAGTACAATTAAAAAGAAAGCTCTAACCATCCTGATGGGACAGAGGCAATTCCGCCATATATTACCCTTTAAGCTCTCAGATAGAGATCCTATCAGATCCATCGAGACCTTCTGAAACGGAAAGGATGCAGACATACCTTCCTGAAATGGAGCCTTTCCTTTGGCCAACTTATATTGCTGGCATACGCTGCCATTCTATGATTTCCTCTGGCATTCATTAAAAACCTCAAGAACTTAAACCAGAGATTGCTTTGTTGGTCCCTGGAACTTGGAGTATAACCTTAGAGTGAAACACATAAAAGGGGAGGATAATGGGATAGCTGATCTATTGTCCAGGTTGCCTGCAGAGGAAGTCCAGGCAGCACTTCAAATGACCAATGAATCTCTGATCAACAGGATGGTTGAATCACAACATAATGACCCAATTATGTCACCTTTGATCAAAAGAAAAAAAAAGGAGACGGGGATTCGTAATTCAAGATAAGATGCTAATGAAGAAGGATTCGAACAATTGTAGTAAACTGTGTGTTCGGAAATCGATGCTTTATGAGCTGATTGAAAGAGCTCAGTCAGGTAGTCTAGCAGGACATCAAGGGGTACGTAGAACACTCAGCTCACTTAGACCATGGTTTATTTGTCCTGGGATGGAGGAAGAAGTTAAGAACTTTATCAAAAATTGCAGCGTATGCCAGCAATATAAGTTGGCCAAAGGAAAGGCTCCATTTCAGGAAGGTATGTCTGCATCCTTTCCGTTTCAGAAGGTCTCGATGGATCTGATAGGATCTCTATCTGAGAGCTTAAAGGGTAATAGATATACACCCTGTAAAGAAATTATAAACTTACCCATGAAATTCTTATAACTTGATATTAAGATGTTTATTTAACATCATTTTTTTCACAGGACACTGAAAGTAATTACGTAACTTTAAGGTTTAAAGATCTGAAAAATATAAACTCAGAACCCAAAACACTGTAAACACACACAAAAAAAACTGGAATTAAAAATGTGTGGGCCCTCCTTTCTTCTTGATAACCAATCATTCTGTCCGGCATCCCCTCAATCAGTTTTTTCAGATCCACCTCCTTTATGTTGTCCCAAATATTGACCATTGCAAACTTGAGATCGTTGATGTGATGGTATTGTGTGTTTCGGTTGTACACAATCTTTGTCAACCAACCCCACCCATTTTCAATGGGGTTGAGGTCAGGTGAACGTGAAGGCCATTTAAGAATGTCGATTTTTTTTCTCCTTTAAACCATTCTGTGGTGGTCTTCGATGTGTGCACTGAAGCATTGTCTTGTTGGAACTTCCAATTCATGCCTCCCAGTTCTGGTCCAAATGGAATTAGATGGTCATGCACCATTTATTGATATTTGCAGGAGTCCATTTTGCCATACACAAACACAATGTCAGTATTGCCTCCCACTCCAAAGGCTGCCCACACCATCACTCCACCACCACCTTCTTGTCTGCTGTATCTTGTTTTTGGTTGTGTGCGCAAGTCATGCCAATACGAGGAGTAACCATCAGGATCATAAAGACAGAACTGCTTTTTGTCGGAAAAAACATTTCATTCCATTCATCTTTCCATTTCACAGTTTCCTTAGCAAGTCGAGCTAATCGGTGAGCTGCAGTGAGCTTAGGTATTGCCTTCATCTTTTCATATTTTATGTTGACTTGCGAAGCTAAGCTTTTCCAGACGGTTTGGTGTGACATTGGCATTGGTAGTTGAAGAGCAATTTCCCGAGTTGACAAGTTTTCACGTGTAGTGAGAGCTTGAATTCGTATGTGGTCCCAAGACAGAAGTTTTGGGTGTCTTCCTGTTCTCTTATTGGTTCCATATTCGTCGCCTCTTGTAATGATATTTTGAATAACAGTTTGTGAAGGGTTAATTTCTGCAGCTATTTGCCTTGTTGAATGTCCCTTTCCGTGGAGAAAGTTTATTTTCCTTATTTCTTTCTCAGTTAGAGACTTTCCACGAGGTATGCTGATAAGGAATTCTATGGCCACAATTATTAGGGATTTAAATCACACACTACTCATATTGTTGGCAATGGCTGGTTATTGAAGGGCAAAATTTGCACGGAAAAGTTCACTTTCTTGTCCGAGAAATGTGACATCTCTCTGAGTTTATATTTTCTTTCCAGCTGAAAAATGCCTTTTCTTTTTTTTTTTTGGTAAACGTTAAAGTTATGAAATTACTTTCAGTGTCCTGTGAAAAAAAATGATGTTAAATAAATATCTTAGTATCAAGTTATAAGAATTTCACGGTTGAGTTTATAATTTCTTTACGGGGTATATACTCGTATGCGTAGATGTATTTTCAAGGTTCCCGGAGGCATGCGCACTCCCTGGCCAGTCTGCCATGACAGTCGCTAAGGCAATAATGGAAAGCATCATTTGTAATTACGGGATACCTCAAGAATTAGTTTCTGATAGGGGGCTATCTTCACTTCAGAGTTATTGAAAGTCTTGTGTAAGGATCTACATATTGACCTTCACCACACAAGTGCATACAGACCCAACTGTAATGAATTGGTGGAGCGGCTCAAGCAATCTATTACAGAGGTGCTTAGAACATTGTGTGATGATAATGTGCGAAACTGGGACAAGAGGCTTGAGGAGGTGCTGTTCACCATTCGAACCAATCCTAATGGGAACACCAGCGAGGCCCCTGCCTTTCTTTTAGAACTCCGATTCCTGGGAGGAAGGGACTGACACTAATGTATCTATTCAGGATTAACGCTCGGATCTGGTCCAAAGACTTATGAATACAAGGGAAAAGGCTGAGAGGGTAAGCCAGATTAACAGAGGTAAAGGAGTGGCCCAAAGGAATAAAAGTAGAGCGAGGGTGCAGTCTTACTCCCTGGGTAAAAGAGTGTGGTTGTTGCGTAAAAGGGGGAGAAAAAACAAGTTGGGGCATATGTACTTGGGACCCTTCTGCATTAGGAAGATTATATCCAAAGTGAGTTACAAGGTTGAAGGCATCTGCAGAAAGGACAGGCAAGTTGTGCATGTAGATATGTTGAAACCTTGCTATGGGACCTGGACAAAGACCAAACAAGCTCTACCACATGATCCTGAGGAATCGGACCTGGGAGAAGATGTGCCTATGAATACTCGGAGGGGGCAGATCCTGGGTCGGGTGAGAGATGTGTCCGACCACAATAGGTCTGCAGAACCCCAGCCTGAACCCGCCGTGAAAGAGCAGGAAGATCACCCCATTTTGCCACCAGAGCCACAACCAAACCCAGCGTTGATGAAATGAGAAGGACGTTTCATCGAGTGTACAGGACCCCAACCAGATCAAGTTTTAGAAGAGCAAGAAGCACCCCACGAGGCAGGAGCCGACCAGGAACCATCTGAGGAATATGACAAATACTCTCTGAGAAGGAGACCTAGAGTGGACTACAGGTGTCTTCACAGTAAAGGACTCTGAAGGGACTTCTCTCTCTGAGGGGTGAAGTAGTGTGACGAACTCAGTTAAATTGAACTTTATTTAAAGGTTACAGTAACCCTCCTTTTAAAAGGGTTACATGACACTATCTTAAATCCTGCTGGGTCAACTTTCCACTGTCTTGTTGTTCTCTCTCTCTTAACTGGAAGCGTTGAGAGTGTTTCTGGCTGTGTTACCAGGAGGCGAGCCAAGGATTTGCTGCAGGATTGGCCGAGGATATAAAAGGGGAAGCGCGACATTCAAGTATCATTACAGAATCAGCCTTCCACGAGTAAAGTATTCCTCTTCAGCGGACAGGACCAGTTGAGGAGATAGTTGAGACCCAGCATGGTAAGATACAGCCCATCCCAAATGTTTATAGACATCAATAGAATGCATGTATCAAAGGAACAAAAAGAAATACGACTGAATTTAAATAGGTTTATTATTAAACACATACAACTTGTATTTAACCAAAATAGAAATGACAATAAACTTACATTAGTGTATTGTTATAAGAAATAAATGAAAAGAGCACTGTCCCAAAAATATATAGAATGCATGAGAATCTCAAATTTACAAGAAAACACTTGGTTCTCAAAAGCATATCGATTTTCCGTTGTTTCGTATGACTTCATATGCAGGATTTTTCATAGAAAGAATCAAAGTTTGTAACGTTTTAGGATCTAAATTGTACCAAGCATACTCTATTGATGCCTTGAGTTCATTGATTGACGAATATTGACACCATTGGCAGCAACTTCCCGAGATAAAATGCCCCACACATTCTAATGGGGTACAGGTCAGGACTCATCGGTGGCCAGTCAAGATTATCTATTTTTTCTGTTTAGATAATCTTTTGTAGCATTGGATGTATGGATGGATGCGTTATCGTGTTGAAAATTCCAATTCTTTCCTCCCAAAATTTCACTGAATGGATTCAAAAGACTTTGTAATGTTTCTATATACTTTTCTGAGTTTTGTCGTCCATCTAAAAATGCTAAGGACGCTTGACCATTATATGAAAAAGCCGCCCATATCATCACCGATCCACCACGCTGTTGTCTGCTTAAAAAATGTTCGGGCTCCTTCCTTAATTCATGCCAGTAGCTTGCATATCCATCAGGACCATCAAGATTCCATTTCTTTTCATCACTGAACAGCACACTCAGCCATTTATCACAATATGACAGGTGCTGACGAGCCCACTGCGACCTCTTCTTTTGGTAAAGCTTTGTGAGTGGCAGTTTACATCTCATTTTCTTGTGAATAAGGTAATCTGCTTCTTTCTATACGTCTGTGAACTGTATTCTTTGATATATGCAAATGTGAACTAACAGTGATGTTACGTATGGGCATTTTCTGGGAGGAAGCCATTCTCAGTATACGTCTGTCATTGCTAGAGCTTGTCACATGCGGTCTTCCTGAACGATGTTTTAGTTGGTGTGGCTCTCTATGAGCTAGAACTCGGTAAATAATACTTTTAGAATAGTTTAACGCATTGGAAATGTCATGAACAGATTCATCCTGCGATTTTAAGCTGAATATTCTGGCAACCTCATCAGCTGTTAGCTGGGAAGCTCTAGGCATTTCTTTGATGAGTAAAATGTTGCTCTTGAGCCATTTCAAAGCATATTTATACACCCCAAACCTTGCATCATGACTAAATATTTACATATTGCATAAAATTATGTTGTTCTATAATCTTTTGGGACATAGCATTTTCAATGGTTTATCATAAATATTTTCAGTGCTTTTGTGAAAAGTAAAATTTTTGTCATGTTTGCGTATTATCAACTTACACATGCTTTCATTCAAAACCCAAAAACTTTCCATGACATTATTGACCGCATAGTGATGTAATCAGCATAACATTGATGTCTATAAACTTTTGGGATGGACTATAGTTTTCAACCCTTCTCTTGGTTTGCATTTTGCCATTTTGTTCTTTATCCATTGATACCTAAATGACTTAGTGACTTCCATCTTGTTTTAAGCTGATTGTTTAGTTTATTTTAATTAATATTAATAAAGTGAGAATCAATCTTATTAGTATATGGGGCTTTTGCTTTACTTTAAATTTGAATTTAATTCTTGATTCCAAATGTATGTTTGCAACCTCTGTCTATTATCTTAGAGCGTTTTGTTTTGTTAGTGGCACATAGTGATACTCTATGTTATGATTATCCAACTTAGAATGTATTACTTTACATTTTTGATTTGCAATTAAATCTTTGCTATCCAACCTCATACCTTGACTAAGCTTGATCATTTCCCATATAATCACCAGCCATTCACCACACTATCTCCTAAACGCTTGGATCAATTGAAAAAACACCAAGAATAAAATATTTCTCAAATATTGTGCACAATCTGAATATACCATTAAAAATAGGGGTTCATATTTAAGATTTCAAAGTTACCACCCCAGCCCCCCTCATAAGAGGGAGGGGTAAATTTTTAACTAATGAATTTCCGCCACTAAAGAATTCACTTTTGATTTTGGACATTTATTTGTTTGAAGCTTAGTTTCTAAGATATTCAGTTGTCTCAAGATAAATGCCTCACCCTCTATATAAAGTCGTCATTTAGTATTCCTTTCATAACTTCAGTATAATTCTCTAATATTCTATCTGCTTTTAGAGAATGATCCTTTTTTGCTTTGATAAAGGATAGTCTCTCCGAAACGTCAGCTTTTTATTTTGATTTCATTTATTTATTAATTATTTTTAATTATTATTTTTAATTATTATTTATTTATTATTTATTGTATTCCAGGGTTTTTGTGTCTTGTCCTTCTCTCATATATATCCATTCAATGGAGAAGGGATGGAAGATTCCAATGCCAATGTTCAATTTTCTGAGGCATTTTTTTTAATAAAATATTATGAAAAAACGAAAAATTTTGAATGATATACTAAATTAACCTGGAATAATGTTATGATGCTAAAAAAATAAAGTCGATTTTTTCCATGGAGTTTACCTTTAAAGGTCTTCAAAAGTTACCAAGACTTTAATGGATTACTTTTAAGACTCTCTACACACATCTCCCAGTCTCAGTCTCAGCTGTAACAGCATTATTCCCAGTAGTACTAATCAGTATTTCATTATCAGTAATCTCATTCTCATTCAGTTCAACAACAGCATGGTCCTGGTTAGTGCCACATCTTTCAACTTCATCACTAGCTCCAATACATCTCTTCTTGTTCACCTTCACCTTATTGATAAGTTTACCATGAAAGTTTTCTAAATGTAGACAGAAACTTGTTGTATTGCATGTTTCTTTCAGCTCCTTAAAACACAAGTTACACTTTGCATGTGTTCTATCCTTAGACTTCAGTCTCATGCTTTCTCTTTTCTGGCACCGTTTTTCAAGAACCTTGTTGGAGAATGTATGATCATTTGTAAAATCAGTACTGCATCCAATCAAAATTGCAGAAAATAATAGCTCTTGGAATTTCGAGGAATGTGATTAGCGTCGCATTATGTTGGTTTCGGTGTATGTGATTGGCTAGGGAAAAAGCCTAATGGATTTTTAAAAAATTTCCCACTAGCTGTAATTGAAAACCGTCAATTCTAGCAGAAATTCCGCTCAGTTGGCAACACTGAACTGAAGAAAACAGAAAGACAATTTTATCGATTACATCGATTAGTAAAAATAATCGATTAATCGATACCATCGTACGGCACTAATAAATTTCCTGGTTTCCTAAGCAGGAAAAACTGGCTAAACGATGTTGTAATTTACTTGTCTTCCATTCTTGGACTTATATTCTCTTACGAAATATTTTATTACGAAAAAAAACAACTTAATCTCATATTCTGGATAGTTACGATATTTTTAATATAGTGACTTATTGTTTTATTCATATTTAAATAATCAAATTTAAAATCATGCAAGGCAGTTTCTCTTTAAGAAAAATGCCTTTATAGGCTATGAAGTTAGAATAAATTGTGGCTATATTTTCAATTTGACATAGGCTAATTTATTTATTTATTTATTAGAGTTAGTAAAATGGACTATATCCAAAAGAATTTGATTGAGGGGGGAGGCAAAAAGCCGAAGCCCGTCAGGAAGCTAATCCTCCCTCCATACAGTACAAAAAACACTTAAAAATAGCTTTCACAGGTTGGCAATAAAATGAAATACAAGGTCTTTATAATTAAAGTTCCATTTTCACATGGCCATAAAAGAACTACTGGACCAAAAGCTATATTTCTTGGTAATATTATACAAGAGGGCATGGGAAGTTCATACCCACAACCAAAAAATTAGTTCAAAAGGTCACCACCATCATGGAATGGTGCTCTATGCAATATTCGTATACGAAATTAGTCATGAAGACAGAGGTTAACAATGTGGTTTATGCACATGCGCTTTATAAGTCATTTGGTTTTCAGAAATAAGAAAGGGAGCCTCGTTGTCAGTACACCTCATTTGTTACTAGTCGACGGTGCCTGTTACCATGCATTACCGTGCGTTTCTGGTTAAATGTTATTATGAATGCAATAGCAATGTATGGCAGGCTTTACAACATTATCGTACCATTCGATGAATACATGTATGTTGGGGGCCAATGACACCGCAGAGTTTGAAGAAGATGATGACAAAGTTTGAAGCCACAGGTTTGTTATCGGTAGCACCTGGCCAAGGAAGGAAAGCCGTCTCTGAGGCAACTGTGGAGGCTGTTTCAGTAGCCGTAGAGGAAGGAAAAATGGAAACCTCACAAGGGGCGTGCAGCATAAGTGCTGTTGCACGTCGAATGGACTTACACTGAGTACAGTGTACAAGATCGTACGTAAAGTTCTCTGGTACTACCCATACAAAATCCACCTTCTCCAACAACTCGAACCTAACAATCTTCCTCGTAGAGAAACCTTTGCATTGGAATTCCTTGCACGGATGGAGGTGGACGAGCATTGGCCATGGAACATTTTGTGGACAGACGAGGCCCATTTTTATCTGAATGGGGATGTCAACACCCATAACTGCAGGATTTGGGCCACCAGTCCCCTTCATGTTCTCCACCAAATTCCATTGCATTCTCCTAAAGTTACCATGTGGTGTGGTATGACAGCAAATGTTCTAATTGGACCGTATTTTTTGAAGAGCAGTCGAGAGATGGACTCGTGACATGCACTGTGACTGCTGCTCGCATGGCATCGATGCTCAGAAGTTTTGTGATACCAGAACTTTAGCAACGTGCATTTTAGATGCAACGATTTTTATGCAGGATGGGGCTCCACCTCATATTGGTACATGTGTCAAACAGTTACTTCAGCAACATTTCACAAATGATCGGATTATAGGCCGAAATTTCCCCCTTTCTCGGCCACCCTGGTCACCAGATATCAACCCTTATGACTTCTGGCTCTGAGGTTACCTCAAAGCCACTGTTTATGGTGATAACGTCAAAAATTTGGCGGAACTGAAAGATGCGCCGACAGGTGCGCAACATTCCTCTTGATATGCTATGAGCTACAGTTCAGAACGCAGTAATCCGGTGTAACCTGCTTTCAGTAAATGGTGGAGGCCACATTCAACATGTAACTAATTTTAGCAAAGATTAAAGACTTGTTAACCTGTGTATTCGTGTCTAATTTCGTATACGAATATTGCATAGAGCGCCATTCCATGCTGGTGGTGACCTTCTGAACTAATTTTTTTTGGTGGGTATGAATTTCCCATGCCCTCTTCTATAATATTACCAAGTATTATAGCTTTTGATCCAGTAGTTTTTTTTATGGCCATGTCAAAATGGAACTTTAATTATAAGGACCTTGTATATCACCAGGGGAAAGAGTACACAGCCAGTTTAAAACCCAATAAAAAATCTTGTTGGCGAATTGAAAGCGGGAGATACTCCCAAGTAAGAATAGCTGTTGATTTAATAAAGCATCTAACTTAATTAGCAGGAATTGGAAGATAACAGTAAGAGGAGGGGTGTCTACTATTATACAGATGAGAAAGAGGTTTAAAATTTACTGCGATAACATCCACAATCAATAAGTTCTTTTGAGATTTAAAAGAAGCAACTACCATTTGAAAAAATGTATTCTCCCAAATATTGAAAATTCTATAATTATGAAGAAAAAAAGATTTTAGATTAAAAATACTCTTAATTGATCGAATACGAATATCCGCCAATTTCTTTAATGAAGTGGAGTTTCCAAACCCCAAAAAATAACCCCAAAACACACAAGGGAATGAATATAAGAAAATTATAATAATTTTAGAATTGAGACAGGGAAAAAATTAACACACTGAATCATAACAAGGACTCAATGAAACTACTAATCCACAACAAAAGTTTATTCATACAATTGCGCATTTCGGCAGCCAAGCTGCCTTCGTTAGCATATCCAAGACTTGATCAGGCCAAGTCTCTGTCCTGATCATGTCTTGGATACGCTGACGAAGGCAGCTTGGCTGCTGAAATATGCATTCGTATGAATAAACTTTTGTTGTGGATTAGTAGTTTCCTTGAGTCCGTGTTAGTCTTTGTCCACTGCTTCTGGCTCCAATTCTCTCTGTACTCTGAATCATCCCTGCCCGTTGGGAAATTTTTGCTGATATAGCACAAATATGATCAGTCCATGAAAAAGAAGAAGAAATAATGAGATCAAGATATTTAATTTCTGTAACACGAATAATTAGTTGATGATTTAAATAGAATGAAACTTCTATATTAGGAATACATTTCTAGGGCTGAATAAACAAAATCCATACTGTCTTATTAATATTTAAAGATAAGCCGTTAGTCGACATCCAGGTATCTACTGTAGACAACATATTTTTTGCTAAAATTTGAAGGGAAGGGAGATTAGGATGATAAAGAGAAACCGTCAAATCATCTGTGAACAAAATATGGGAATAACCCAAAGTAAACGACAAATCATTTATATAAATTAAAAATAATATTGGACTTAAAGAAGAACCTTAAGTCAGTCCAAAGCTAGAGACCGTCAAAGAAGAGGTGAGATTTTTAAAAGGAATAACATATTTACGATTGGCTAAAAAACTATTCAATAACAACCAGGGAGGACCCGTGATCCCAAAAGTACATTTCAGTTTATCGCAAAACTGAGAATGAGGAACCCTATCAAACGCTTTCCTTATATCAAAAAAAAAACAATGAATAAGTGTAGTTTTGAGAAGATTGAGCTGAGTAAATATTTGACAGAAATGAGCAAATACCTGTATCGGTATTACGAAGTTTACGAAAGCCATGTTGATAAGGGGTGAGAAGATTGAATTTTTCAAGATAATTAGAAAGTCGAATAGCAATCGCTTGTCCAAAACTTTTTAACAAAAATCGATAAATTCCCCACCGATCTAAAATGTGCAAAATCATCTTTTCTTCCTTTATTTTTATACACTCACGTGCCAAAAGTAATGGGATAGCAGTGGACTATTTTTCAAGTGGCAGTAGCATCATGTGCAAACAATATAAATATGCAAATCAGTGTCAGTAGGTTTAGTTACACGGTTATGAGTAAGGGGTGGGGTGTTCAGTGTGACAATGGCTACACGATGAGAGCTATCTGAGTTCTAATGTGGCCTGGTATGTGGAGCATAACGTATGGGTCATTAAGTATTGGAGGTGGCTCAAGAATTCAACATCCCACGGTCCAGTTTCCAGAGTCTACTGAGAGCATGAACTTGACAGCATTACCCCACCATGAACAACATGGTGGTCAACCACACCTTCTCAATGAACGGGACTAATGGCATCTGAGTAGATGGTCACCGCTAACAGGCAACTGAAACTACGCCAGATGACATTAGGTTTTAACACGGGTGATACTAGGGCTGCATCAATGCAATCTGTTAAACGAAATCTCGTATCCATGGGATATGGACGTAGAAGACCCATGAGGGTGCCCTTGCTAACAACAAGACATCGTCAGCAATGTCTCTCCTAGGCCCATGACCACATCGACTGGACCTTGACAACATGTGACTTGGTCTGATGAGTCTCGATTCCAGCTATGAACTGATGGTAGAGCTCGAGCGTGGCACAAGCCCCATGAAGGCCGTGAACCCAAGTTGTCAAGAATGCACTGTGCAAGCCGGTGGTGGATCCGTAATGGGCAATTGTGGAAAGTTCTCCAGTCGGAATGGTTGGCAATGTCTATAGATGTTTTCCACCGACTTATGGAATAAATGCCACGTCGAATTTGGCACTTCGCCAGATTAGAGGAGGTCTCACATGTTATTAGGTGCTATCCCATTACTTTTGGCAAGTGAGTGTACAACAGAACTATTCTTGCTATTTTTAATTCATTAGGATAAAACCACAGATTAAGAAATAAACAGATATTTTAGTTTATATCAAGCCTATGGAAATCGAGGCTACGGTGGCCATCCTAGCAATAGGAAGGACAAAGATCAGCTAAATGCATTGCATCCAACTTTAAAAAAAGCATAAAAATAGTAATAACTGCAATAAAAAATTAATAAAAAGTAATTTTAAAAATGCAAATAAGACATTTTAATAAATTAAACCTTATTTATTAAAAATCTTAAAATATATATTATAAAATTATTAATTAGGGAAACAAGGTAAACTTGCATGCTAACATCCAAAAAAATTTGTATTAAAGGTCAAATTAACTTAAACTAACAACAAACAGCACTGACATATACGTAAAAATTAAATTTAATAGATTTTAAGCTAAACTTACATTAACTCTCCTGCATGTTGTATTTTTATAAGCTTGGGGTTTTTCTTGTTAATTTTTTTTATATTAATATTCTCATTTATATTAATAATCTAAACATTTGTAAATTATATTATTATCGTTTGATGTGGCTCTTAAATTCTTTTATTATAAATAGATCAAGTGACTTTTTAATTTAAAAAAAAACACGCAATGGAAACATGTTAGAAATACATTTTTGTAAAAAGCAGGTGACGAAAAGATCTTTTTACTTTTCGGATACATGCTATTTTAATCGATTGATTTAAGAAGTTTCATTGGCCACAATCCTTTTCTGAAGAAATTAATTTTTATGTTGAATTCGATTGATTAAATTTATAATGGAATTGCGATATTTTTTTCTTCTTCAAAACATTGACGTCTTATTATATGCTATAAGGAAAAAATTATATAAAATACATATATTTTTAATTTTTATGATATATTTTATATGTTATGATCAATTCTGTATTGAAACTATATTTCTGTGAGTTTTTTTTATGGCAACATGAAAGGAGCCCTTATAGCTTATTGTTGCTATTAAAAAACAAAGATAAAATGTAGTTTTTATTGCTGAAAAAATTCGACACCTTATAAACAGTATAAGCATAGAATGAAGTGTTTCTTCACATTCAACAACCTATTTAAAGTCAACATTTTGAAGAAATTTTGGGGCAAAAGAATGAATATCAAACCCCAGGTGCCATTTACCCTTGCTACGCCACTGCATGCTTTTCACATGGATTATTATTATTATTTACTGATCATTTCATGTATGTATTTTTTCCCTTTTTCCTCAGGTATTTTTCCTCAGGTAAATTACACTGAAAAACAATACCTATTCGGCACTCAGACATAGCTTCCAGTGAATCTCTGAGGGAATCCCACGAGCATGTCCTTCCTTTCGCTAGAGGTGCTAAATCGAGATGACATAATCCAGTTTCCATATTTCGGCCAACTGAAATATCTGTGTATTTTTTTAATCTGTGATAAAACCCCATACCCAGGAATTTCACATGCCCTATTCTTTAACATGGGAACATGATTTTAAGCAGCTCTCACAAAAATATTTTAATAGATACCAGGACACACTAAAAATTGTACTTGCATTCGAGCTTTTTCTTTCGATTGGTGCATTTTTCATGTGCATACGATTAAAACTTGATCTTTTAGCAGGTGTCTGCAATTTTTTTTTGTATAACTTATCTTTTAGCCTTACATCTGTGGTGAAAAGTTCAACACTCACATCGAAAAGAATTTATTTCTCCTCAAGAAAAACGCAGCACCAAAAACGTTTTTTGTCATTCCAAGAAAAATTTTCGTTATTTTAAATGGAAAATTAAACGTTATTTGAAGGTGCAAAATCGTTTTATTTATCAATTTTATACATAATTATCGTTATTAGTGATCGTTAATGCGCATGTCTGCACCTATCTCAACTTCTGTTTTCTCTAGTAGGAAAAGCTTAAAATGAACACCCGCTGAACTGGTCGTCACGACGCGTCGATTGAATTGAAATTTTGGAATACCGATTAAAGAAAACATGTATTAAATAGTCATCTAAAAGTACATAGTATAAGTAAATAAGAATTCTATTTGATTTTATGGATTGTGCATGTTTTCGTTAATTGATACAAGCTCTTGGAAATAAGTAGAAGCAGCAGCAGCTGCCATTTCTCTCTCAAATTGCAGCATGTGTATATTCCCAGGAGACAAGTTTCTACCCCAACCAGACTGCGAGAAAATGGATCCTAACGAAAATAATATGGGTTATTGGCATCATATAACAAGTGAATCAATATGTACGATCATTGAATTTCAGATAAACACGTATAATGCGAAATGTGGGCCCAGGAATGGATGAAAGGGAGGGGGGGGGACTTATTTTTCGTATAAAATAAGGAGAAATCCCTCTTAGGGTAAAATTTAATTTTTGTAAGAAAACTTGAAACAACATATAAATATTAAATTTAAAATATCAGCATTTCATAGTATTACATAATTCAATATTTACAGGAGATCCTATCTTAAACTTTATCTGACATATGAAATACTTGATTTAGCATTCTAGTGGCATTTCTGTTCTCTGATAATTGAAAATGCCTTTTTGTCAATTAAATATGCAAAAAGGTTAAAGTACAACAGTGGCTAGGGGAAGAATGATGGGTGTATTTCTCTCTTTTTCTGTCAATGACTAGTTGAGGGAGGGGGGGGGTGTATATATTCTGGAGGTTGAATATAATTTTAAAAGAAAATTAGCCTAAATTTTCAGGCCTAGGGTATAGACATTACTTTACAGTTTTCTCCCCATATTTACTTACTGTTTGCTAGTGTTTTTTCGTTTTTTCAAAAGAATATTATATTCTTGTATTAAGAATAAAAATATTAAATCTTCTAGTAACATGAACTTATTTTATTAATTTTATTTAACTATTAATTTCATTATTATTAATATAAAGAAATAAACATAGATTACAGATTAACTGTCTCTTAATTTATCACTTAGCTATCGTTACTTAGGTAGAAGCATATGAGAAACTAATTTTGACGTTTAAGCATGATTTTTGTTGAACTTATTTCATCCTTAAAAAGTTTTGAAAATAACCCATTATAAGTAAATTGTGGTATTCTCAATAATACAGAGGGTTGATTCAGAGAAAATGAGACGACTTTGCAGTTCTGTTTACGATGGTGTAATAGCATGGCGCCAACATTGGTTCTGTTCGACGGTAGAACCACGTTGTTGGACTATCACCCGGCACCGTAATTTCAACTGAAGTAGGTTGAGTTTGAGGGACTCCATGGGAAGTTCGTTCCACACCTGCTGACACACTTTCCATACACCATCAACGGTTCTTGGTCGGCAACTTCCGAGCCATCGTTTCAGGAGACCAAAACAACAGAAATCCATCGGTGATGCGTCAGGAGATTTTACAGGCACATGAGAGAAGGGAATAACTCGTATGCCCGTGTCCTGTTCCATCTTCCTGTAGTAAGTCACAGATGACTTGGCAGTGTGGCTTGATGCCTTGTACATGTGGATCCAAAGTTTTGATTGCTCACTAGGGTACAGACGTGGGATATCCTGCTGATATATGTGGTCCATTACATTACTCTAAAAGTAAACTGCAGTAATTTTACAGCTTCCAGGAACTCGACGAATTGTGACCAGTCCACGTGAGCAATATCCGGCAACCACCATGAAGCCCTTTGAAAACTTTTCCTTGCAGCTTCGGACAAAATCGGACCTCGCCTTGCCCCCTCTTTCGCGATAGTAAATTGCCCTGGGTTTGTTAGTGTGATCGTGGTACACCCAAGCTTCATACAAGGAGGCAACCCACTTCCATCGGTCACCTGCAAGATGGTTTTCATACAGTTTTCTGGTGTTGGTGAATCGTTCCTGCACGTGCCTGGCCAACAGTCTGTGACCGCGCTGTCATGACGTCGCTCCAGCCCAAGATTGTCATGAATTATTCTGGAGACTGTTGCCTGTGAAATACCTTTCCTTTGGGCTAGACTTCTGTGTGTGGGGATTTTCTTTCAGCACTTCAGACCGGATTTCTCACACCACCTGATCTGGGCGTGTTGGCTGGGGCTTGTTTCTGGTCTGCTTCTCTGCTCGTCCACGTTCATTAGATGGTCGCAATTTGTTCTTTTTGATTATTTGACCCACAGTAGCTTTGGATACCACAATACCATTTCGTTTGCATAATTACACAATGCATGAAAGACTGAAGTTAGCGTCGGAAAAACCACTTATACCCTTCCCAAAAAGCTGTGATTTTGGAAGCCATGTTTCAGCACGAAATGTCCCAAATAACAGCAACAAGTGTATACAAAGCTAATCCCCATGAAGAGTGGACGAGTCATGCAAATCGCATTCCATCAAGGTCATACGCGGCGTTTAAAGTTGTCTCATTTTATCTGAATCAACCCTCCGTATATTACAGTACTTCATTTTGCTAAAAGTCTACTATATTTATTAGATTTAACAACCAGCTGTGTAATATTTGTACTACTGTATTTACTAATGAATATGATCTATTAAAATATTTTTCTATTTGGGCAAATAGCAGTTTTCTGAAATTACTAAAGTATGCATATATGCTATTTAGCATCCTGAGCATGTATATACACCCTTCTTATAAGCAGGTTTAGGTTTCTTCTGTTAGAATGAGGATTGTCGAAGATATCCCTAGAATAATTGAAGTACTTAGTTTTGGAAATATTACAGTTGGTGATTTTGGCAATGTAATTTATATGGTACATGTGTCTGCTTTATGTTATACTAGCAGAGGTACCCAGCAGTGCCCGGGATAATTACACTTGTAGGTATAGAGAACAATCTCAAAAAACTATATTATAATTCCCAGTTGGTTAAATAATAACTCAATCAATACAACACAGAGCAAAGGGACTGTCCATTCTACGAAAAATACAAAAAACGTAGTCCAGGTGATATACCCGAGCATCTAAACTCTTCTTGACTTGCCTTACCACTGCGGAGCATCACCAGATAATTTAGACTCAAATTTATCTTGCCCTTGTCATAGAAGCTCTTATACCCTCTTTCTCTATTCAAAACTCTCGTTGTTCAGATATTTCAAATGACCGTATAGCTTTTTTTTGTTTTAGTTGCAGAGTTTCTCTGACCAATTCTCGTTCTTTATCTTTCCTTTCCAGACATATAAGTTTTTGCCAGTCGTCTGGACGTTTGATAAGGAGCTCAAGGGAGACACGCGTGACTTCTTTGCCTCATCAATAGACGCTGCCTTATCAATGTTCTGTCACTGCATCATCATTTTATGCTCATTAATAATAATTCTTGAAAACGAACGTTCAATCATCGCATTATCAGTATCTCAGTTTCCAAAATATAGACATTCCCACAGAATATAGTCCAAATGTATTTTTATGAAATTTTTGGATCTGATGTGTAACCAAATGAGCTATGTGATAACCCAGGCGTGGCTAGGACTTTTTTTTGGATTAAACTTTGCAATATCTTAAAAACAAACACATGAAAACGCTTAGACTTATTACAGTAAAAATTCCTTATTAAAATTCAAAAAATTTTTTTTAAAGGCTCATAATGGACGGACCTCTCCAAGGATCCCACTGCTAGTGTAAATAATTTCTTACTCACGTATCGTACTTTAGATGTATACTTGATGTTGCAATACCCAATTTTTCTCTCGATGTCTTGAAGCAAAACTTGGCCATTCATCACTTTGTGTGTGTAGCAGTCGCCGATTCTTCTATTCACTTGCTGACCATTTGCTCAATACACCACGGAGCTAAACGAGTGCTTCTATGTTGTCTTTCTCCATAGTCTGCTAACTTTCCATTATATTCTATTACTGATCATTTTTAAAGATTTTCAAGAAATTGGTATGTACTAAGAACTCTCTTTTCAAAGAAAAGCCTGAATAACAGGAATTCTATGCATTGTTAGAAAATAAAAATTATCTATGCACAAGCTTTGCCTTGCATTGTTGATCGAAATATATATTGTTGATCCATGCAGAGTATTTGTGAATTGCATGTTGATAACATTCTTGATAAGCATTGTTGCACAAACTTTGCCTTTCATTGTTGGTCAGCTATTTCTCATTAATGCCTTGCCATAACCATGAATAGCGTTTTTTTATCAATAATAATTATTTTACTGAAATCCCAGGTAGACAGTGAACTTCCTCATGCTTTGAAGATCAAGTATGTAAAATTTCATCAATATTGTAATAAAACTGTAGATTTGTATAAAAAACAAACAAACCCACAAGACTAGATAGAAGACTAGCAGAGGTACCCAGCATTGCCCGGGTTAATTAAAATTGTAGGTCAAGAGACAGATATCAATAAATTATATTATAACTCCCAATTGGTTAAATAATAACGCAATCAATATAACACATAGCAAAGGGACTATCCATTCTACGAAAAATACGAAAAACAGGAAATCCAGGTGATATACCGGAGCATCTAAACTCTACTTGACTTGCTCCACTACTGGGGAGCATCACCAGATACTTTAGACTCAAGTTTTTCTTGCCCTTCACGTAGAAGCTCTTATAGCCTGTTGCTCTATTCGAAACTACCATTGTTCAGATGTTTCAAACGCCCATATAGCTTTTTCTGTTTTAGTTGCAGACTTTCTCTGACCCATAATCGTTCTTTCTCTTTTTATTTCCAGACACATAAATTTTTGCCATTCGTCTAAACGTTTGATAGAGAGATCAAGGGAGACACGCGTTATTAATGTTCTGACATTCCATCATCATTTTCTGCTCATTATTAATAATTCTTGGGAACGAACGTTCAATCATCGCATCATCAACATTTCAGTTTCAAAATATATACATTCCCACAGAAAATAGTGAAAATGTATTCTATAAAATGTTTGGATCTGATGTGCTGCCAAATAATCTAGGTGATAATCCCGGCATGGCATAAAAATTCATAATGAAAATTCGGAAAAAATTTTTTTACATGCTCACAATGGATGGACCTCTCCATGTATGCTGCTGCTAGCCTAAATAGTTTCTTAGTCACATAATCTTACTTTAGGTGTTCCCCTTGATGTTGTTGCAATTCCCATCTCGATGTATTGAAGCAAAACTTAGCCATTCATCTCTTTGTGTAGTCTAGTGGTTACCAATTCTTCTGTTGACATGCTTACCATTTGCTCATTACAGCACGGAGCTAAAGGACTGCTTCCTCTGTCGTCTTTCGACTCTTTTTCAATAGTCTGCTAACTGTGCATTATCTCCAGTTACTGATCATTTCTAAAGATTTTCAAGAAATTGTTAAGTACTAAGAACTCTCATTTCTAAGAAAAGCCTGAATAACAGGAATTTTATGCATTGTTACAAATTGAACCTTATCTATATTTCACAAACTTTGCCTCTCATTGCCGGTCATGAGATATATATTGTTGATCCCTGCATAGTGTGGGTGCATTGCATGTTTATACCATTGTTGATACATATTGTTGCACAAACTTTCCCTTGCATTGTTGGTCATGATATATTTCTCATTAATATGCCTTGCTATAACCATGAATATCGATTTTTTATCATTATTTATTATTTTTTCGAAATCTGAGTTAAACGGTGACCTTCCTCATGTTTTAAAGGTCAATATGGTGAGGATCGCCACCAGATGGCAGTGAAGCTGACCTTCACCGAACGACCACCACAGGCCATTCCAAAACACGCGTGGCACTCTGGGAAAACACCAGCAACCATATAGATCGATTGCAGCAACCAAGGAAGATCGATCGCACCAACCACAGGGAACAGAACTCTCTCTTCTCACGTCGACGTGCCAACTTAGCAACGCTTACCAGATCCCCGATTGATCCATCCATAGCGGAACGTTTTATTATCATTTCATATCATTATTATTATTATTCTTCAAATGTAGTGTTTAGTTTATTGTACCATAGTTTTATTAAAAATAGCTTTCTAATATTAACAAAAATTGAGTCAGATCGTATTATTGTCACCACGCGATACACCCACTACAACAAACTCTACAACTGGTGCCTGGACGTGATTAATAGAATCGCCACCACAGCAGCGGACGAGATTGACGAAATTGTTGCAGCAGAAGCGACATGATCGTCGTCGGCAGCAGAAACCACCAGGCAGCAAGGGAACGACAGGCCATGTTGCCCCAACCACGACAGCCAATGGAGCCCAGCAGCAATCACAGCAATAACACGGAAAAAGTAAACGTACGTGCAAACATTTTTGTGTTAACCCTGCCACAAAGCCGTGTCGCATGGTTAGATTGCGCAAATTTAAGCGACAAGCATGTGGCAAGAGACACCTTTTTGAGCCAACCCCTTTCTTCTCAAATAGAAAAAATATGGCCGGAGATGACCCCAAGTCCCCATAAATCACACGGGTAGCCATTAAACCACCACCTTTTTGGACCAAAAATCCCCAATTATGTATTCCCCAGGTGGAAGTGCAATTTGCCATAGCAAACACTATGACAGATACCACCAAATTCCAACACGTGGTAGCCGCTATTGCCCCTGATGTACTCCACGTGGTCCAGGACTTTATCCTGCAACCGCTGAGGTCTGAGGCATACAGGACACTTAAAAGGCGACTGATTCAAGCTTTCGCAGAAAACAAAGCCTCAAAAATAAAACAATTACTCCAAGGCATCGAACTTGGAGACCAACATCTGTGACAACTGCTTGCGAGGATGCGCGACCTCACCGGCAAACATGCTAGCGATGATATCCTAAAACCGCTGTGGTCGACAAGATTTCCCCACAGCACCCAGGCCATACTCGCAGCATCCAGCGAGGATTTAGACAAGGTGGTCGATATAGCTGATAAAATAGCGGAGATAGTTGCCCCGGCGTCATCCCAATTACACGAGGTATCAGCTGATGCCACGGGCGCCTCTATGCAGCAACAGATCGCACGACCTAGCTAAAGCCGTTGCTGAGCTGCGCGCCCACCTTGCAGGCATGCAGCAGCACCCACGTGCAGTTACACCCCAATGTGCACGCGACAGACGCAGCAGCTCCAGGCCCTAACAGCAAGCTGACAAAATCATTCCCGACGTGTGTTTTTACCACGCAATGTTTGGAGCAAGTGCACGTAAGTGCACATCCCCGTGTTCTTTCACGCAAAACTTGAGTTCGGAAAATTTAACAGATGGCCGTTAACGGCCACTAACAGCGACTGTCTCGATCGAATTTTCGTGGCCGACAACGCATCGATGATAACCTTCCTCATCGACACGAGCGCGAATGTGTCTGTCCTCCCCAAACACCGCTATCCTCATCTCCAAAGCCCGGCAGGAGACACCCTCCAACAACTCTCCAATCCAAACGTACGGCATGGAAACGATCTCCGTCGCGCTTAATTTGAAACGGCAGTTCCCGTGGAAATTCATCATCGCAGACGTCTCTCAAATATCTGGGCCCCGGATCCAAGATGATTTAACGGTAATTAAATTACATTTACCCATTATACAAGTAGGGATTATATCTATGGTTTCTAGATGTCTGTTGTATTAAGCTTTGCTAGATTATAATAAATGCACAACGTGTCGTGAGAAAATTTTTGTCATGTTCTTGGGTCGTATCCTGACCATTGCCGAGTGCCGAGCTACGGACTAGACCTCCTTGGAGAGGAAAGTCTTTTCCAAGACGGAGAAATCTTCAGCAACCAGATTCATATCGCTCAATGGATGGTGACTTCAGTGAAAATCATTCAAGTTTGCCAAAAGTGTACACGAAACTGTAAATC
Source organism: Rhysida immarginata (assembly GCA_023313115.1). Classification (NCBI taxonomy): domain Eukaryota; kingdom Metazoa; phylum Arthropoda; class Chilopoda; order Scolopendromorpha; family Scolopendridae; genus Rhysida; species Rhysida immarginata. The sequence continues at coordinate 1,114,453 of JAHWFO010089184.1, forward strand.
CAATCATTTGGGTGCATTTCGGTGGAAATCATGAACGTTTGCCAAAAGTGTATGACTTTTGGTGAAAAACATGAAATGGTTGGATTTCCAGTTTCGTTAACACTTTTGCCAAACTTTCATGATTTTCAACAAAAGTCACCCAATTATAGGCGTGGATTTTTAAAACTATTATAATCTCTTGGTGGATGTAAAAAATAATCGCCTCATTGACGGCACTACCCACCTTACAACAACAGGCACCCTGTTGAATCAACCCGCCGCTTTAAGCAGAATATCTTCCCTCTCCACCACCTCCCCTTATTACGACATCCTGCGAGAATTTCCACAGGTAACTAGCCTGTCCCTATCCTCCAAAACGGATTGGGAGCCACTGGTCTTCTACCATATTTATACAACCGACCCCCCCCCCCCCCTGTTTTCTCAAAATCAAGACTCCTATCGCCTGACATGCTTCAGGCAACAAAAATGGAATTTGAAGCCATGATGGCATTGTCGAGCCTTCTAACAGTCCTTGGGCCAGCCCGCTGCACATGGTCAGGAAGCCCAACGGTGTGTGGTGCCCATGCAATGAATACTGTCACCTAAATGCGGTGATGAGACCAGACTGTTACCCTTTGCCCCATATTCAAGACTGCACTCAGACTATACACAATAAAAGAGTATTCTCTACCATTGACTTACCTAGGGCATATCATCAGATACCGATATTGTCTGAGCAAATCCCCAAAACTGTCATAACCGCCTTGTTCAGCCTGTTCGAATTTACGACCACGCCATTCGGCTTACGCAATGTTGGCCAAACTTTTCAGCGCCATATACATCAAGTGCTCGCCAGTCTTGAATTCTGTATTCCATACATGGACGATATTCTCGTCGTGTCACACACTCAGGAGGAGCATTCAAACCATATAAGGCAGGTATTACAATGCCTGAATGATTACAAACTAAAAATCAATTTAGACAAGTGTGTCTTCTGCCAGCCCACCTTTGCCTTTCTTGGCTGCCTAGTCTCCAAGGATGGAGTTCACCCCTCCCTGAGAAGACGAAGGTAATTGCAGAATTTCCATTGCCAGAGACCATCACTCAATTGCGTCGTTTTCTTGCAATGCTGTATTTTTATCGAAAGTTCTTACCAAACGCCGCTAACTCTCCATTATCTCTAGTAACTGATCATTTTTAAGGATTTTCAAGAAATTGTTACCGTATTTATTCTACTATAACGCGACTTCTTGTATAACGCGACCCCCATTTTTGACTCCTTGCGAGAAATAAAATGTACAAACTTATACAGAAAAAAAATCTTTATTTTTAAATAGTCTGGATATTTAATATTCAAAAACCTTCAAAATCTGATTCATCTGTGTCTTCGAACAGGTCTTTCCAATCTTCCTCAGTTAATTTGACATCTGTATCCCAGTCTTCTTCCTCTAAACTGCATTGGTTCGAGGCAGTTTTGAAGTAGGCCTAATTAGAAGTTGCGATGTTTGGGAGAAGTTATTATCGATGTTGTTAGATGTTGGCGACGAGTAATATGAATAGAAAGTGAATTAATATATTGTATAATGAACTGGACATTATATGCAATGTAATTAATGTATAATACACGGCAAATTCGTCTGAATGTCATCAGCACAGAAAGCGACTTCGACAAAAGCAACTGCCTCAACTTCGAGGCAGTTTGGAAGTTTATAGCCCTACATTGATATGGAAAGCTTTCTCATTCGCACATCGACAAAAAAACACAACAGTACATCAATTTTCTTAATAAAAAGACAAGTAATCTTTATTCAGTTTAATATTTTCACTACATAAGCTTTTTTGTAGGCTTTGGTTCGAGGCAGTTTTGAAGTAGGCCTATTTAGAAGTATCAATGTTTGGGAGAAGTTATTATCGATGTTGTTAACGATGTTGTTATTATCGATGTTGTTATTATCGACGATCAGCCGCAGTCGTCGGTAGGCTGATTTTTATCCTCTAGTATAACGCGACCCAGCAAATTTAGATGCTTTTTTAGGCCAAAAAAATTCGCGTTATAGTAGAATAAATACGGTAAGTACTAAGAACTCTCTTTTCTAGGAAAAGCCTGAATAATAGGAATTCTATGCTTTGTTACAAATTGAAACTTATCTATATTGCACAAACTCTGCCTTGCATTGTTTGTAATAAGATATATATTGTTGATAATTACATAGTGTTGGTGCATTGCATGTTGACACTATTGTTGATGCCGTTTGTTGCACTAACTTTTCTTTGCATTGTTGCTCATGAGATATATATTGTTCATCCATGTAGAGTGTTTGTGAATAGCGTGTTGATACCAATGTTAAATATTGTTGCACAAATATTGCCTTGCATTGTTGGTCATGGGATATTTCTCATTAATATGCCTTGCCATAAAATTGAATATCGATTTTTTATCAATAATTATTATTTTTTCGAAATATAAGGTAGACAATGACCTTCCTCATGGTTGGAAGGTCAAGTCTGCAAATTTTCATCAAGATCGGAATAGAACTGTAGATTTGTATAAGAAACAAACAAACAAACCCAACCACAAACAAGAAAAAGGGCAAGAAAAGGTTAGGTCCACACTATCCAGTGATATTCCTGGTGGTGAAGATGGATATCATTTTAATCAATTTAAAAAAACAACAAAAAACAGACTCAAAGCCATGCAGGGGTTATCACTTAGCTTATTTGGTATCACGGTAGATCCAAACATTTCATAAAAATACATTTTGACTATTTTCTATGGGAATTGGTATATTTTGGAAACTGATATCCTGATAATGCGTTAACTGAATGTTCGTTTCCAAGAATTATTAATAATGAGCATAATATGATAGTGCAATGACAGAACATTAATAAGGCAGAGCCTATTGATGAAGCAAAGGAATCACGCATGTCTTACTTGAGCTCTCTATCAAACATCCAGACGACTGGCAATAATTTATATGTCTGGAGAGGAAAGAGAAATAACGAGTATTGGTCAGAAAAACTCTGCAACTAAAACAGAAGAACCTATATGGGCATTTCAAACATCTGAACAACCGGAGTTTCGAATAGAGCAAGAAGATATATGCAACTTGTACGTCAAGGACAAGAAAAACTTGATTCTAAAGTATCTGGTGATGCTCTGCAGTGGTGAGGCAAGTCAAGAAAAGTTTAGCTAAAGTCCTGATATATCATGTGGAATTCATGTTTTCGTATTTTTCGTAGAATGGATACTCCATCTGCTGAGTTTTGTATTGCTTGAGTTATTATACAAGGTGTAAATGGATGACGTTTAACAAATTTAGGGATATGTAGAGGTTGATGCGGGTAACATTTTTTATTGATAAACTAATAGTCACAACCAAAAAGGACAGAGCCACAGCTTGTTTGATGTCTTGGTTTGTCAAGCATTGAACTAGGCTCTTTTACTACGATGTCCCCTGTCATTGCATCTTGTAGGCCTTATACAGACTGTCAGCTCGCAGGTTATTTTCAGATGGTACCGTCCGGATACACAGCAGATTCTCCAATCACATAATCTTGCATATCAGGTAGGTAAAAAATTCCCGTTGTTAGTTTGGAACATTCCGTAAGGGTGAAGGTTTTCTTCCGCTCTACGTTTTGTGCTGTATGAGTTCAAGAATGGACTGTACTGTGAGGCAGAAAACAGCGAGAACTTTCGTACCCAATTATGTACAAAACTATTACTGGACTGTCCCTTTTCAGATCGCCACAAATTATCTCAGTTTACACTGTGATCTGCTTATTATTACATTAAACATGCTGTGGCTCCAGCAACCCTCTTTTCGTTGGGGACTATATGTTTATTAATAAAAAATGTTCACCACATCATCCTTTACATATCCTTAAATTTGTGAAACGTTGTCTATTTACACCCGGTATAACCAATTGGGAGTTATGATTTTATTTTTCGAGATTGTTCTCTTTACTTACAAGTGTAATTATCTCGGGCAACGACGGTTACCTCTCTCAGTTTGGAGTTATAATTTAACCTTTTCAAATAATTATTGATAAAAAAAATCGAAATTCATGGTTATGGCAAGGCATATTAATGAGAAATATCTCATGACCAACAACGCAAAGCAAAGTTTGTGCAACAATAGTTATCAACAATGTTGTCAACATGCAATGCACCAACACTATGCAAGAATAAACAATATCTATCCCATGACCAGTAATGCAAGGCAAAGCTTTTCCAATATAGATAAGTTTCAATTTTAACAATGCATAGCATTCCTGTTATTCAGGCATTTCTTAAAATAGAGGGTAAGCAAGTAAATAGAAGAATCAGCGACCGCTAGACTACACAAAGTGACCGATGGCCAAGTTTTGCTTCAAGACATTGAGAGAAGAGTGGGAATTGCAACAACGTAAACTGTTTATATAAAGTAAGATTACGTGAGTAAGATATTATTTAGACTAGCAGTGGCATGCTTGGAGAGTACCATCCATTGTGAGCCTAAAAAAATTTTTTTTCGAATTTTCATTAAGAATTTTTACTGTGTTTGTTAGCACAGCAGATCCAAACATTTCAAAATAATACATTTTGACTATGTTTGGTGGGAATGTGATTATTTTGGAAGCTGAGATGCTGTTAATCTCATGATTGAATTTTCATTTACAAGAATTATTAATAATGAGCATAAAAAGATGATGCAGTGACAGCACATCAATAAGGCAGCATCTATTTTTAGAGGCAAAAGAGTCAAGACGTGTCTCACATGAGCTCCTTATCAGACGTCCAGTCGAGATAAATAATCTTGGTATATTACCTGGAAATGCTGTTTTTCTAATTTTTCATAGAATGGATAGTCCCTTCGCTCTGTGTTGTATTCAGTGAGTTATAATTTGGAGTTATAGATTAACTTCTTGTTCTGTTTACCTACATGTGTAATTATCCCGGACAATGACGGGTCCTCTGCTCGTTTGTGGGTTTGTATGTTTCTTGTACAAAGCTACAGTTTTATTACGATCCTGATGAAATTTTGCATATTTCACCTTCGAAGCATGGGGAAGGTCACTGTCTACCTCAGATTTCGAAAAAATAATAATTATCGATAAAAAATCGATATCCATGGTTATCTCAGTTCATATTAATGAGAAATATCTCATGACCAACAATGCAAGGCAATGTTTGTGCTACGAAAAGTATCACAAAAAAGGGGGAAAGCTAATGGCAAAAGAAAAAAAAGTAGGTCCAAATTTTAGCAACAGCTGGCGCTATAAGGGTCAGAATTTCGACTACAAATAACAAATGAATCGTAAAACAAAGGCTAAGGTTTAAGTTACACGTTAAACCAACAGTTTTGTTTAGTATGCAATGCATCCATCAAATCATCAGACCAACGCCTTTTTTCCTACCCTTGAGTGTTCTGAACATCTGCAGAGCTACTGGTACGGAATCATTGTTCTTGTTAAAAAGCTTTGCAAGCAGAGCGCGGTCCTTCAAGGAGACACACAAGGCAAACTTCTCGGACGCAAAATCAGGAAAAGCCATGTACCCGGCGTTTTTATAACAAATGAAATGAGTTGTGCGCATCACAGGTATTTTAATTTACATATTCTGAAGCTTACAGCGCCATCTGTTGCTAAAATTTAGACCTACTTTTTTTTCTTATGCCATAAGCTTTCCCCCCTTCATCGATAACATTCCATTCCAATTGGATGTCCTTCTACTAAGTGGTTCTTTTTAATAGCGTTTTGAAACTTACACTTTAATTATAATCACCCTGTATATATCTGATGACCAACAATGCAAAGAAAAGTTTGTGCAACAATAGGTATCAACAATGGTATTAACACACATTGCAATAACACATGGCAGGGATCAATAATATATATCTTATGACCAACAATGCAAAGAAAAGTTTGTGCAACAATAGTATCAACAATGGTATCAACATGCAATGCACCAACACAATGCAGGTATCAATAATATATATTTCATGACTAACAGTGAAATGCAAAGTTAGTTCAATATAGATAAAGTTGAATTAGGAACAATGCATAGAATTCCTGTTATTCAGGATTTTCTTAAAAAAGAGAGTTCTTAGTACTTAACAGTTTCTTGAAAATCTTTAAAAATGATCAGTAACTGAAGATAATGTAGAATTAGCAGACCATTGAGAAAGTGGAAAGATGACAGAGGAGGCACTCCTTTAGCTCAGTGCTATATTGAGCAAATAGTAAGCAAGTAAATAGAAGAATCGCGACCACTAGACTACACAATGGCCAACGTTTGCTTCAAGACATCGAGAGTGGGAATTGCAACATCAACGGGAACATTAAAAGTACGATTATTGGACTAAGAAATTATTTAGTCTACAGCGGCATGCATGGAGAGGTCCATCCTTGTGAGCATTTTTTTCCGAGTTTTCATTATGAATTTTTACTGCATTATTTTAAGCGTTTTCATCTGTTTATTTTTAAAATATTGCAAAATTTAAACATAAAAACAGCCAGAGCCACCTGGCGTTATCACATAGCTTATATAGTATCACATCAGATCCAAACAATTTATGAAAATATATTTTAACTGTATTCTGTGGGAATGTGTATATTTTGGAAACTGAGATGTATAAGGAGATGATTGATCGTTCATTTCCAAGAATTAATAATAATGAGCATAAAATAATGATGTAATGACAGAACATTAATAAGGCAGCGTCTCTTGATGAGGCAAAGGAGTTATGCATGTCTCCCTTGAGCTTACTATCAAACATCCAGACCACTGTGAAAAATTTATGTGTCTGAAAAGGAAAGAGAAACAACGAGTATTGATCAGAAAAACTCTGCGACTAAAACAGAAAATAAATACGGGCATTTGAAACATTTGAACAACGGGCAAGAAAAACGTAAGTCTACATGAGGAAGATAAATGGCTACCTCAGATTTCGAAAAAATAATAATTATTGATAAAAGAAATGCTATGCATGGTTACGGCAAGGCATTAATGAGAAATATCTGACCAACAATGCAAGGCAAAGTTTGTGCAACAATGCTTATCAACAATCATATCCACACACAATTCACAAATACTCTGCATGGACCAACAATATATATCTTGGTCAACAATGCAAGGAAAAGTTTGTGCAATAATAGGTATCAACAATTGTGTCAGCATGCAATGCACCAACACTATGCATGGATCAACAAAATATATCTCGTGACAGACAATGCAAGGCAAAGTTTGTGCAATACAGATAAGTTTCAATTTGTAACAATGCATAGAATTCCTATTATTCAGGTTTTTTTTAGAAAAGAGAGTTCTTAGTATTTGACAATTTCTTGAAAATCTTTAAAAATGATCAGTAACTGGAGATAATGTAGAATTAGCAGACTCTTTAGAAAGAGTGGAAAGACGACAGAGGAAGCACTCCTTACATTCCATGCTATATTGAGCAAATGGTAAGCAAGTAAATAGAAGAATCTGTGACCGATAGACTAAACAAAGTGATCAATTGCCAAGTTTTGCTTCAAGATATCGAGAGAAGAGTGGGAATTGCAACAACATCAAGTGTACATCTAAAGCAAGATGAGGTGAGTAAGAAATTATTTAGACTAGCAGTGGCATCCTTGGAGAGGTCCATCCACTGTGAGCCTTTAAAATATTTTATTTCAAATTTTCATTAATAATTTTTACTGTATTATTTCTAAGCATTTCCATGTATTTATTTTTAAGATATTTCAAATTTTAATCAGAAACAGAAAGAGTCACAGTCAATCTGGGGTTATGACGTGGCTTATTTGGTAGCACAGCAGATCCAAACATATCATAAAAATACATTTTCATTATATTCTGTGTGAATGTGAATATTTTGTTAACTGAGATACTGATAATGCGATGACTGAACGTTCGTTGCAAAGAATTATTAATAATGAGCATAAGATGATAATGGAGTGACAGGACATAAATAAGGAAGCATGTATTGAGTAGGCAGAGGAGTCAGACGTGTCTCCCTTGAGCTCCCTATGAAACGTCCAGACGACTGGCAAAAATTTATGTGCTTGGAGAAAGAACGACTATTAGTCAAAGAAATTTTGCAGCTAAAACAGAAAAATATATACGGGTATTGGAAACATCTGAACAACCTGAGTTTTGATTAGAGCAAGAGGGTATAGGCGCTGCTACGTCAAGGGCAATAATAACTTGGGTTTAAATAAATTCTTATGGTAAATTATCCAATGATGTTCCTTGTTGGTG
>JAHWFO010089184.1:1132164-1145052 GCA_023313115.1 Rhysida immarginata
TTAGACGTTTCTTCATTTGTAAAAAAACAAACATTAATAACTCTAAAAAGGTTTAACCAATTGTAATAATTCATGATTTATAAAACTATGTCAAGGCATAGTATGAGTATGTAATAACTCTACTTGGTTTTGCTATCTGCCGTTTCAGATGAGTTGGCTGCACAAAATTGGTCACATACGCACATACGTAGATACGGATTTTTTTTATATCTTCTCGAATCATGCCATTTGAAGTCCATCTCCGTGAAAAAAAACTGAGTCAGGGAAACGAACACAAGGCCTTCACTTTTAACGAGTAGTAGGCCAAAAAAAAAAGGTAAAAGAGTGGCTGCGCATTTAATATTAAATATTAAAACGAAAATACTACATAATAAAATAAACGCGCCAGCATACTTTTACCTTTTTAAATTATATTTTTTACTTATTAATGCACTTTCTAAGGTAAAAAATTGAAAGTTATCATAATGTATTCTCATATATTCATATAATTGCTAGAAAGGACATATTTGGTAGTTCTTTTATCATTGCATCAGTTAAGCGTAAGAATTTATTTCTGAAAGATAGTTGAATATTTGCGAAACATGTTCGTGGAAGGGAGGGTATTTGTCATCTCCTCCTTGGACGGGTTGGAGCTTAATAATTTTTTCAAAAACACCATGTTCGTCGATCTGGAGCGCTTCTTTCGTATGATTTAGTGTTTTTAAAATACTTGGGATTTCATTCTTTTAATAATCTAGCTAAATTTTTGTATGCACAATGATTGCTTGCTTTGCTTGCACCATAGATTACTTATTACGAGCGCATTCACCAATGAACCGGAAGTTCTCTTGCCACCCAGCACGTGCAGTGCTCATGCGCGAGTTAGAGCGTGAAAATGGTTTGTAGTCACAACCAAAAAGGACAGAGCCACAGCTTGTTTGATGTCTTGGTTTGTCAAGCATTGAACTAGGAACGTTTACTACGATGTCCCCTGTCATTGCATCTTGTAGGCCTTATGCACTGTCAGCTCGCAGGGTATTTTCAAATAGTACCGTCCGGATGCACAGCATATTCTCCAATCACATAATCTTGCATATCAGGTTGGTAAGAAATTCCCGTTGTTAGTTTGGACATTCCGTAAGGATGAAGGTTTTTTTGCGCTCTACGATTTGTGCTGTATGAGTTCAGGAATGGACTGTACTGTGAGGCAGGAAACAGCGAGAACTTTCGTACCCAATTATGTACAAAACTATTACTGGACTGTCCCTTTTCAGATCGCCACAAATTATCTCAGTTTACACTGTGATCTGCTTATTATTACATTAAACATGCTGTGGCTCCATCGCTTTTCGTTGGGGACTATATGTTTATTAATAAAAAATGTTCACCACATCATCCTTTACATATCCTTAAATTTGTGAAACGTTGTCTATTTACACCCGGTATAACCAATTGGGAGTTATTTTTTTTTTTGAGTTGTTCTCTTTACTTACAAGTGTAATTATCCCAGGCAACGACAGGTACCTCTCTTAGTTTGGAGTTATAATTTAACCTTTTCAAATTTTCCAGTCTGCCTGCAGGTGAAATTATCCCGAGCAACGACGGGACCTCTGCTAGTTGTCTTCTTCTTTCTATATATAGGGTGTTTCATAATTGGTGTCCCATCTTTAGGTCCAAATAACGACTCAAGAGGAACAGATTAAGTGGAAATGAATATTAATTATTTGGTTTTAATGTCCCCTAATTCAGAATAGAAACATTTCGCGTCCCTGGGGGTGAAGGGGTAATTTTGAAAATTTTTTTTTTATAGGGGTAGGGGTTAGACACCATGTGTTATTTAGAAAGTTGTAGAGCATCATGTAAAATGTGGGTTTAGCAAAAAACCCGGTGAAAAACTCTCATGCCCTGCCCCCTTTATCGAGTAGGTAAAGTGAAAAGTATGGCAAGCCGATGTGGACAAAAACCATACTTATTATAAAACAGTAGGGCCTACATTTGGAAAATTAATGAGAATGAATGAGTCGTTACCCTGAAAAGCCTATAAACTCGACAGGGCTTTTCCCTCCCAGGAAGAACATTACGAAATTTAAACACTGTACATGAGAAATGGGAAATGTAAGTTTCTAATGAGTTTTTCTGTTTTTGTCTACATTAGTTAGCCAATACCTTTCACTTTACCCACTCGATAAAGGGGGCAGGGGATGAGATTTTTTTCCCCAGGTTTTTTGCTAAACCCACATTCTACATGATGCTCTACAACTTTCTAAATAACACATGGGGCTTAACCCCTGCCCCTACAAAATTAAAAATTTTCAAAATTTACCCCTTCACCCCCAGGGACACGAAATGTTTTTATTCTGAATTATGGGGCATTAAAACCAATTAATCAATATTCATTTTCCCCCAATCTGTTCCCTTTGAGTCGTTATTTGGACCTAAAGACGGGACACCAATTACGAAACACCCTGTATATAAAAAAGGATGCTTGTTTGTTTGTTTGTTTGTTTGTAGGTTTGTTTGTGGGTTTATTTGTAGGTTTGTTTGTGTTTTATACAAATCTACAGTTTTATTCCGATCTTGATAAAATTTCGCATACATGACCTTCAAAGCATGAGGAAGGTCACTGTCTACCTCAGATTTCGAAAAAATAATAATTATTGATAAAAAATCGATATTCATGGTAATGGCAGGGCATATTAATGAGAAATATCTCATGACCAACAATGCAAGGCAAAGTTGGTACAACAATAGGTATCAACAATGGTATCAGCACGCAATTCATAGACACACTGCATGAACCAACAATATATATCTCATGACTAACAATGAAAGGAAAAGTTTGTGCAAGTGTAATTATCCCGGGCAACGCCGGGTACCTCTTCTAGTTCTATATATATAAAGAAGGATGTTTGATTATGTGTTTGTGGGTTCGTTTGTTTTTTATACAAATCTACAGTTTAATTCCGATCTTGATGAAATTTTGCAACAGTAAGTATCAAAAATGGTATCAACACGCAATTCACAAACACTATGCAAGGATCAATAACATATGTCTCATGACCAACAATGCAAGGCAAAGTCTGTGCAATATAGAATTCAATGCTTAGAATTCCTGCATAGAATTCCTGTTATTCAGGATTTTCTTAGAAAAGAGAATTCTTAGTACTTAAGAAATTTCTTGAAAATCTTTAAAAATGATCAGTAACTGGAGATAATGAGTTAGCAGACTACTGAGAAAGAGTGAAAGACGATACAGGAAGCACTCCTTTAGCTCTGTGCTGTATTGAGGAAATGGTAAGCAAGTAAATAGAAGAATTGCCGACCAGTAGAGTATACAAATTGATGAGTGGCCAATTTTTGTTTCAAGACTTCGAAAGAAGAAAGGAAATTGCAACAACATCAAGTGTACATCTAAAGTAATATTACGTGAGTAAAAACTATTTATTCTAGAAGGCATCCTTGCAGAGGTCCATCCATTGTGAGCCTTAAAAAATTTTTTTTTCGATAAATCAAGTCCCGGTATATCACCTAGAATGGATTTTTTCTGTGAAGAGGTAAATTCCTGTCTTTCTGATTTTTCTTAGCATGGATAGTCCTTTCGCTCTATATTGTAGTGATTGAGTTTTTATTTAACCAGTTTAATTTAGCTTTTTGAGGTTATTCTGTTTACCTACAAGCGTAATTATCCCGGGCATTACCGGGTCCCTTGCTAGTTCTATATATATAAAGAAGGATGTTTGATTATGTGTTTGTGGGTTAGTTTGTTTTTTATACAAATCTACAGTTTAATTCCGATCTTGATGAAATTTTGCATACTTGACTTTCAAAGCATGAGGAAGGTCGGTGTCTACCACAGATTTCGAAAAAATAATAATTATCGATAAAAAATCGATATTCATGGTTATCTCAAGTCATATTAATAAGAAATATCTCACGACCAACAATGCAAGGCAAATTTTGAGCAACAATAGGTATCAACAATGGTATCAACACGCAATTTACACACACTCTCCACGGACCATCAATACATGGTGACTATAATTAGAGTTTAAGTTTCAAAACACTACAAAAAACAAACCACTTAATAGAATGACGTCCAATTGGAACGGAATGTTATTGAAGAAGGGGGAAAGCTTATGGCATAAGAAAAAAAAGTAGATCCAAATTTTAGCAACAGGTGGCACTGTAATTATTGATTAAAAAATCGAAATTCATGGTTATGGCAAGGCATAGTAATGAGAAATATCTCATGATCAACAATGCAAAGCAAAGTTTGTGCAACAATAGTTATCAACAATGATGTCAAAACGCAATGCACCAACACTGTGCAAGGATAAACAATATGTATCTCATGAACAGTAATGCAAGGCAAAGTTTTTCCAATATATATAAGTTTCAATTTGTAACAATGCATAGAATTCCTGTTATTCAGGTTTTTCTTAGCGTTTCTTAAAATAGAGAGTAAGCAAGTAAATAGAAGAATCGGCGACCGCTAGGCTACACAAAGTGACGAAAGTTTTCCTGAAAGACATCGAGAGAAGAGTGGGAATTGCAACATTGTCAAGTGTATATATAAAGTAAGATTACGCGAGTAAGTGATTATTTAGACTAGCAGTGGCATGCCTGGAGAGAACCATCCATTGTGAGCCTATAAAAAAATTTTTTTCGAAATTTCATTAAGAATTTTTTCTGTTTGTTAGCACAGCAGATCCAAACATTTCATAATAATACATTTTGACTATGTTCTGTGTGAATGTGAATATTTTGGAAGCTGAGATGCTGTTAATGTGATGACTGGACTTTCGTTTACAAGAATTATTAATAATGAGCTTAAAATGATGATGCAGAGGCAGGACATAAATATGGCAGCGTTTATTTTTAGAGTCAAAGGAATCAAGACGTGTCTCACTTGAGCTCTCTATCAAACGTCCAGAGGAGATAAATTGTCTTGGTATATCACCTGAAATTCCTGTTTTTCTAATTTTTCGTAGAATGCATAGTCCCTTCGCTCTGTATTTTATTCATTGAGTTATAATTTGGAGTTATAGTTTAACTTCTTGACATTGTTCTGTTTACCTACATCTGTAATTACCCCAGACAATGCCGGGTCCTCTGCTAGTCTATCTATATATATAAAGAAGGAGGTTTGTGGGTTTGTTTGTTTCTTTTACGAATGTACAGTTTTATTACGATCATTTCATCATTTCATCATGATACGAAATTTTGCGTATCATCAATGGTATCAACACGCAATTCACAAACACTCTCCAAGGACCAATACAGGGTGATTATAATTAAAGTTTAAGTTTCAAAACGCTATAAAAAAAGAACCGACAATGGCCAAGTTTTGCTTCAAGACATCGGGAGTGGGAATTGCAACAAACATCAAGGGGAACATTTGAAGTACGATTATCTGACATTATTAGATAGTAGTAAGAAATTATTTAAACTACAGTGGCATACATGGAAAGGGTGAGAATTTTTTTCCGAGTTTTCATTATGAATTTTTACTGTATTATTTCTAAGCGTTTCCACCTGTTTATATTTAAGATATTGCAAAATTTAATCATAAAAACAGTCCGAGCCACGCCCTAGCTTATATGGTATCACATCAGATCCTAACAATTTATAAAAATGCATTTTAACTGTATTCTGTTGAAAGTGATATCTTGATATTTTGGAAAGTGATATCTTGATAATTCGATGATTGAACGTTCGTTTCCAAGAATTAATAATAATGAGCATAAAATAATGATGCAATGACAGGAATTAATTAGGCAGTGTCTATTTATGAGGCACAGGAGTCACGCATGTCTCCCTTAAGCTCACTATCAAACGTCCAGAGGACTGGCAAAAATGTATGTGTCTTGAAAGGAAAGGGAAGTAACGAGTATTGGTCAGAGAAACTCTGCGACTAAAACAGAAAAATATATACTGGCATTTGAAACAATTGAACAACGGGAGTTTCGAATAGAGTAAGAGTGTATAAGAGCTTCTACGTGAAGGGCAAGAAAAACTTGAATCTACAGTATCTGCTGATGCTCCGCAGTGGTAAGGCAAGTTAAGTAGAGCTAAGATATAGTCCCGGTATATCACCTAGACTTCCTGTTTTTCGTATTTTCAGTAGAATGGTTAGTCCCTTTGCTTTGTGTTGTATTGATTGAGTTATTATTTAACCAATTGGGAGTTATGATTTATATTTTAGAGATTGTTTGATTCACCTACAAGTATAATTATCCCGGGCAATGCCGGGTGCATTTGCTACTCTTTCTATATATAAAAAGAATAATGTTCGTGGGCTTGTTTGTTTTTGGGCTTGTTTGTGGATTTGAAACATCTGAACAACGTTAGTTTCGAATAGAGCATATAAGAGCTTCCACGTCAAGGGCAAGAAAAATTTGAGTCTAAAATACACTATATGATCACAAATATCCGGACACATGCACGTTTGCGCTCTAGCCACGATTTCATGGAAATCAATAGGGCGTTGCACATCCCTTTGCCCGAATCACAGCTTCCACCCTTCGGGGAAGACTTTCCACCAAATGTTGGTAGGTACTTTCCGGAATGTTCCTCCATTCCTCCCGAAGAGCGAGAATCAGTTCAGGTACAGAAGTTGGCCGATGTGATCTGGCCCGCAAGCGTCTTTCCAATTCATCCCACAGACTCTCTATAGGATTGAGGTCGGGACTTTGTGCCGGCCAACCCATTTCTTCGACCCCTGAGTCCGCAAACCACTGCTGTACACGCCTCGCTTTGTGGCACGGAGCATTGTCGTGTTGGTAGAGAAATGGCCCGTTTCCGAAAAATTGCCACAACGTTGGAAGTGCACAGTTGTCCAAAACATTCAGATAACGGTCGGAGTTCATGATTCCTTGCACAGGAACGAGCTGGCCCAGTCCGTACCATGAAAATGAGCCCCACACCATGACTCCTCCTCCTCCGAACTTGACTGTGGGCTCTGTGCACTCAGGTAAGAAGCGTTCTCCAGGTATGCGCCAAACCCAAACTCGTCCATCGGATTGCCAGAGTGTGTAGGGAGATTCGTCTGTCCACATTACACGTTTCCATTGGTCTATTGTCCAGTTTCTGTGGGCTTTGCACCACTCCAGACGTCGCTTGGCGTTGACCCTGCTGATGTGGGGCTTGTGGGCAGCAGCACGGCCATGGAATCCCATCGTGTGCAGTTCCCGACGAATTGTCATGGTACTGGCATCATTTGCAGAGGCGTTTCGATACTCTGTGGCAAATTTTCCGCCGAGGACTTCTGGTTGCTGCGGGTGACACGACGAAGCACTCGACGGTCTCTGTCCGTTAGTTTCTTGGGTCTACTGGTTCGTTGTTGAACTGTTGTTGATCCCCGGGTCTTCCATTTCATAATGACATCGCCTACTGTTGACTTGGGTATCTGAAGAAGGCTGGAAATGTCACGCACGGACTTGCCGCATAGGTGACATCCAACGATGATTCCACGTTGGAACTCACTGAGCTCTGCCGAACGACTCATTCTTGCCAATGTCCAAGCAGAGTTGTGTCTGAAGGTGTGGGAAGCTATTTAAATGATGTGCAAGTCTTTATCATGTGACATTGGGCCAATCGATGATCTGTGAGGGGTGTCCGGATATTTTTGATCATATAGTGTATGTGGTGATGTTCCGCATTGGTGAGACAAGTCAAGAGAAGTTTAGATAAAGTCGTAGTATATCAGCTAGAATTCCTGTTTTTCGTATTTTTCGTAGAATGGTTAGTGTTTTTGCTCTGTGTTGCATTGACTGAGTTATTACTTAATCAATTGGGAGTTATAATATAATTTTTTGAGATTGTTCTGTTTACTCACAATTGTAATTATCCCCGGAAACTCCGGGTACCTCTGCAAGTTCTATATATATATAAAAGGATGTTTCTTTGTGATGTTGTTTTTGTTTTTCTTTTTTTACAAATCCACAGTTTTATTCCGATGTTGATGATATTTTGCTTACTTGATATTCAAGCTATGAGGAAGGTAAATGTCTATCTCAGATTTCGAAAAAATAATAATTAATTATGAAAAAACGCTATTCATGGATATGGCAAAGCATTAATGAGAAATATCTGACCAACAATGCAAGGCAAAGTTTGTGCAACAATGCTTATCAACAGTGGGATCATCACGCAATTCACAAATACTCTGCATGGACCAACAATATATATCTCTATCAACAATGCAAGGAAAAGTTTGTACAATAATAGGTATCAACAATTGTGTCAGCACGCAGTGCACCAACACTATGCATGGATCAACAATATATATCTCATGATCAACAATGCAAGGCAAAGTTTGTGCAATATATACCTCGTCCAACAAGAGAAAAACAGGGCGTGTTTCCGGTCTGATATCAACTACTCACTCATCCGCAATGCTTTGTGGGATCTCTCCTTCAGTGGCTACACAAGTCAATTTGTAATGGCGTCGCAGTGCAACAGCTCTTCAGCCAAACAAGGAAAAACTATTCACAGCCAGGCTAGGGAGATTGTGTGGAACGTATTTTGCTACTTAAAAGGAAAACAGTGTTTTAAAAGCTCATCTGCCTTGATAGAAGAAACTTCCAAGGCAACGCAAGTTTCTTTTTCTTGCGTTCGAACAATTGTTCAAGAAGGAAACGAAGCGTCTTCATGCGAAGCTACCACCCCCTCTCCTCACTTTTCGACTCCTGGAAAGAAAAGGCCCAGGTAATCTCGAACAACGAATCTGGATGACTTTGACCTCTCGATTGCACGAGCATGTGTATCCGAAATACACTCAGAAGGTAGATATCCTACTCTGAAAAATGTGTACCGGAAACTTAGAGAAAAAACTGACTACGTCGGATCGAGAACTTCCTTCGCCACCATTATGCATGATAAATTGCATATGAAGTATGGCAAAATCAACCACCGTCAATTTTACATCGAGTGGACAGATGTTATCGCACAACGACGTCGTTTTTTAAGGCAAGTACAAATGCTATGCAGGGACCCCACACGTACTTTCATAAATCTGGATGAAACGCGGGCTATGCACACCATGGCCGTGAAAGACAGTGGCATCACGATGGGAAAAGCTGTGCTCAACCAGGGAGCTCGGAACCCTACCGCGGGCGTTTCATTCCTAAGGGTAAAGGCTCCCGTCTCATTCTTTTGCATGCTGGAAGCGATAAAGGGTTTGTGAACGACTGCTGTTTATTATTTCGGTCAAAAAATAAATCCGCAGATTACCATGACGAAATGAATAGGGATTGTTTTCATGAATGGTTTAGAACAAAACTGCTGCCAAATATTCCGAAAAATTCAGTATACGTCATGGATAATGCCCCTTATCACTCGGTGGAGAAGGCCAAAGCGCCGTGCAGCAATACAAGGAAATCGGATATGATAGACTGGTTGGCCCTACGAGGAATACCTACCGAAGCAAAAATGTCAAAAGGTGAGCTGTACGATGTTATCAAACAACACAAAACAGCAAAGCGCTATGTTATAGATGAACTGGCTAGCGATGCCGGCCATTTAGTGATAAGACTACCTTCTTATCACTGTGATCTCAATCTGATTGAACTTATTTGGGCACAGGTAAAAGAATATATACGGAAGAAGAATACAACTTTCAAGATTGCTAATGTTGAAAAACTAACGAGAACGGCAATTGATAATGTAACTCCTGAAAATTGGAGAAAAGCGATAGAACACGTTTTGCGTGTGGAAGAACGATATTGGGAAACGGACTGTTTGATTGAAGATCAAGTGGAGCCTTTAATAATTCATGTTAATGGAGAAGACAGCAACAGTGAAGAAGAAGAAGAGTGGAATGACATTAACGTTCTACCACAATATCCTTAGCCTGAATTTAGATATAATTCAAAAAGTCTTTTTCAAGACTATACATTCAAAGGCCATTCTCATGGCCAGCAAATAAACGAAAGAGATATCGTTAACTGTAATGGAAAACGTATCATAAAACTGTATTTTATTAAAAAAATTAAAAATAAGATAGCATCTTTAATAAAACCTTATAATTCTTTAAAAAAAACAAAAAACATGTCATTAGAATGTATAAATATTTAAAAAAAAATGATGGTTAAACAGACTGCACATTATTACCTTAAAATAAGTAAACGATATATATAAAACTGAATTAAAAGACAATTTTATGAAGTGTACAATTATTTTAATTATAATTAAAGCAAAGCAACTGAATAATATTAAAGCTTCTGCTGTAATATTATAAAGCACTTCTTCAATGAGACATGAGACAGAAGTGAGTAAGCGCATGAGGCCCCCTTTCTCTGATTGGCTAATCTGAAACTTCCTGTGACACACCCTGTTTTTCTCTTGTTGGACGAGGTATAGTACTGAGTCACTTCATCCACCGCATTTTCATTGGCTAACCCAAAAACGGCCATGCCACTGCCTTTAGTGACGTATTTTTTGAAATGTACTCAATCGATTTAACAGAGTGGCAGTACTCACCATTGATGTGTGCTTGAAGCATTTTTGTAAGAACTGCGGAATAAGGCACAACCCACCTGTCATCAATTTCGATATCTCTGTTTTGGTTGTTAACCTTAACTGTAACAGTCGCTGTGAAGCACCCATTTTCAGGCTTCCGTCATCTGTATAAAGGGTAACCATCGTTGGCTGATTGTGTCTCATCAATGAACTGTCGTGGATAGGTCTTAGTACATTTACCATCTTTCATGCACGGTGCCTTATGGTTTAAAGGTCCGCACGGCCCATGGATCATGTTCTTTGACACTACTTCGAATAGCAGTGGATCCTGTTGAAGATCTGGCAGCTCAACAAAAATTATGTCATCTATTTCAGTCAGTCGGATTTTTTCTTTAAGCCATACCAACATATGTGCATGTGGAAGACCTCGCTTTTGCCATTCGACCGACTACATCCAACAGCGAGTTTCTCCCAATATATGACTTTTCATAATAACATCAATAAATTTGATTAGTTTTTACTTAAATACTCTTGCTGTTAAATCATGACGATCAATCGGTGATTGGCCTTCTAAAAGCTCAACTGTAATCTCTGGCCATTTAGGGTTGCACGTAATGGTTAAAAAAAGATCCGAACGGCCATGATTGCGGACATAGGACATAGCGTCTTGAGCATAATCGTGCATGTCCCTCGGACTGCCAGTGAATGTAGCCAGTAATATTATAATCTTTCCTATATCAGCGACATTCTGGTCATTAGCCACAGTATCCCGTAGAAGAATATAATCATCAACACGCATTTTTTTCTGATTTAACCTAGTATAAGGAAGCCGTTCACATTCGACTTTCGCGTACATATCTACGATGTATGGATGAAACAACTGGCGGAATCGTAAGATGTGGTTTGAGGATCCCTCTCTCAGCATACTGCAGTATGCATAAAACTCCATAGAAGTGACTTTTTTTTGCGTCGTGTTTCCTGTAAGAGGATCGATTTGTTTTAAGTTAAAGTGGTAACCATCCTCGCGATCAAATAAGATAAGAGGATACTGCAGAGCATCATATGAACGGTGTGTTTCTGGAATCCTCAGCAAATTTTCACTTCGTCTCTGAACAATTATGTCACGGCATTGTACTCTTCCAGATCAACCGTGAGTATGGCTACATTGTTAATGGTTGGGGCGTTAAAACGCCGTTCATGTTCACCAGATGGCCTTTTGTCTGCCCGTATGACTACTTTGTACTCGTCTATAGGCATCCTTTCTAATGCTGTTTTAAACATATTTACCAGGTGGTTGTGCGAATGAAATAGTCTCTGCAGTCTTAAAACGTTGTCTTGTAGCACGCCAGATATATTAGCACATCGTTGATCAGCCTCTAATATTTCATCACCCATGAAGTAAACTTGAAGAAATTTCAGATTTTCACCTGGAAGGAGAAGAGGTGATCCAGCTCTGTGGTAAATTTGACCCTGAACCTTAAAAGTAGGCATTAATCCACCTTCTTGCACTGTTGATGACGCGCCAAACGATGTCATTTGGAAGCTTGAATTGTATGCCCTTATATTTATTAGAAAATGTTTGGAATCTGCTGTGTTACCATATAAGTAAGATAACAGTGGTTCTGGAGGATCTTTATGTGGTGGCAGCTTCACTTTTCCATTAGAGCAACATATTCCATTTATACAATATCCATCCTTCCTTTTAAGACTTTTGGGTGATTACAGTAATCGTATTCAGTATTGTAATTAAATGCCGCTAATTTTAAATCAGAATGTCGATTCGCCACCCTTATTTCTTCTGTTCTACGTCGAACTCGTTGGACACTTAGCTCTTTTTCCTCCGAAGTTTCCCTTGCTCTTGACGTGGAAGCTCGCATATGTTCCTGCTGTATACGAAGCTCTCTTTCCTCCGAAGTTTCCTTTGCTCTTGACGTGGATGCTTGCACACGCTTCTGCTGTAGACGAAGCTCTCTTTCCTCCGAAGTTTCCCATGCTCTTGACGTTGCAGCTCGCATACGCTCCAGCTGTAGACGAAGCTCTCTTTCCTCCGAAGTTTTCCTTGCTCTTGACGTGGAAGCTCGCATATGTTCCTGCTGTATACGAAGCTCTCTTTCCTCCGAAGTTTTTCCTTACTCTTGATGTTGCAGCTCGCATATGCTCCTGCTCCAGACGAAGCTCTCTTTCCTCCGAAGTTTCGCTTGCTCTTGACGTGGAAGCTTGCACACGCTTCTGCTGTTGACGAAGCTGTCTTTCTTCCGAAGTTTCCCTTGCCCTTGATGTTGCCCTTGATATCATTGTTGATGCGAACACGACAGGCCTATTTTTGCACAAAATTTGCCTGGCATTGTTGGTCATGAGATGTATATTGTTGGTCCATGCAGAGTGTTTGTGAATTGCGTGTTGGTCCACGGTATCGTCAACTCATCGGAGACCATCTGCACCCGTTTT
>JAHWFO010089184.1:1155052-1167538 GCA_023313115.1 Rhysida immarginata
TCTTTGTTCCACAGCAAAACACTGAGACTGAGAAGCGGGAAAATCGTTCCACCAAGCAAACCTGAAGAGCGTTTCTTCCACCTGTATTCGAAGCACATCGAGGACACGAGTAAATATTGGAAAGCGAAGGTTGGCTTGGCTCGAAGCATAATCGGGTTTGTTTACGAGAAGTCTGGGCAGCTGTTAGAACCCACTCTGGGTGAACCGACCAACTGGGTCCCCCTGTTTGACATTCGCTCGGTCGAAGAGGGAATCAAGTTGTTTGAGGAAGAACGCAAGATTCGCCCCCAGACACTTAAGAAGTACCTGACCGCTTTTACGGAGTGCTTAGCCGCCCAGCTGCAGAGAAACGACAGCCTGTCTGACCCGAATTTCCGCTTGAAAATCGAGCAGCTTTCCGAGTGTTTGAATCTCAGAGCCAGGGCATCTGTCCACAGGGGCGGAGATAAGACGCAAGAGCACCTTTACCAGACCATCAGTGGTGCTGGTGACGAAGACGGAGCCAAACACGCCCTTACTGCTGCACTGAGAAGCCCAGAGGTTGCAGCGACTGTCAAGAGCCTGTTGTCAAAAGCGTTTTTATGACCTAAAGAGCGTAACTATCTTATCGGATTCTGCGCCGCGTGTGTCTCGCTGGTGCAGGGCAAAAGGCCCGCCGTTCTCTGCAACTTAACCATACAAGAGTATCAAACAGCCAAAACGGTCAGCGGCTCAAGAGTTGCGCTCGTGCAGCATCACAAAACGGGAAAGCAAGGCGCCAGCGCGATCGTGATCGAAGGGTTACTCGAATTCTGGAATGGTTTCACCAGGAAGGAATCCAACAGAAGCCCCCCAGGAAACATACGGACACGCTCGTCTTCAACTCCGAAGGGCGGCCGCTCAAGCGCATCGATCGGCAACTTAACATGCTACAGGCGAAGCACAGGCTACTGGTCGTTGGAGCCCGTAATGCCCGAAAAATTCTGAATTCGCTAAGCGTCATGTCGGGCTCACCTGGCTCGTTCATTCACCGATATCTAAATCACTTTCCATCTACTGCTGCGCAGCATTACCAAGCGGGGAACGCAAGCTTTTATCAAAGTGCGTACTGCAAAGTGAACCGTTTTTTGAATATAGCTCCCTCGGAAGGCGTGACCCCTTCCGAGGAAGCTTCCAGCATAAGCGAAGGCGAGGAAATGGAATTTCAAGAGGAGGAAACAACGGACTCTGACGAGAGCTCGTTTTAACCTTATTAATTTTGTTAAATAAATAGAACGAATCTATCTTTGTAAACTAACTAACTTTGTCAACACACTTGCTAGGATACGGGTGAACAAAGCTAGAACGGGCTTCCTGGGACACGGGGCTGATGTGCGCCATACAGCCCCCGGGGCAAGCGTAAATGCGCGCCTCCCTTAGCACGCATGTGCGCTCTACAGCACTCGGCGGGGGCCGTGTGGCGCCCCGGGGCTGTCTCGGGCGCGGGCCGGACGGCGCACGCGGGTCCGAAACAGCCGAGTTGGGGCGTGTGCCTGGAACCGCCCATCGTGGGACGTTTATTGACGCCGAGTCTCTAACGATCCGTAAGGCTGCCGGCACCGCACTCAGAGCTAAACTCACCTGTGCTGAGGATGTCAGGAACATGTCATCAGCCGTGTCTGCTGAGGAGAGACGGAGGGCCAACAAGAAGTATTGTCATTGTTTTGTGGTGGATGGTGGGGTAGTGGAGGCTGACTCCGACATATTATCAGCTTACCACTCTCACTTTGCATCTTTCTTCGACAACCCAATCGTTCCATCTGACACCACAAAGAAGTGGAAAGAGGCACTAAGACCTTTCTCGGAAGGATGGAAACTTCTTGGGCCTTTCCTGGTGAAAGTGTTTAATTCCATCATCCAAGATCCTTCTTCTATCACATCGAAATTTGTTAAGGGGAAGATTATTGTGCTCCCCAAACTACCAAATCCAGAACCTGTGACCCAGTGGAGAATGATAATCTTATTACCATCCGATGTGTTTTGGAAGAAGCGCAAAGTCGACAGCAAACACTTGCTGTGCTAAGCCTTGACCTGGAAAAGGCCTTTGATAAGGTAAGCCACGAATGTCTCTTCAAAATGCTCCATCATCTACATCTTCAGATATTTGCTGTGATAATCTCTGCACTGTATGCTTCGGCCACATCATGTGTGGCTATAAATGGCTCCATTTCGTCCTTCTTAAAACTGTCAAAGGGTGTTAGGCAGGGGTGTCCGCTGTCTCCCTCCTGTACATCTTTTACTTGGAGCCATTACTTCAGCATTTCAATCGCCACCCTGATGTTCGAGGATATGAACTTCCAGTAGTGTCGATCAAGATCTGGATGCAGGCATATGCCGATGATGTAGTTCTCTTCGCATCTGATGCATATTCCCTGAACATTTATAAAGTAACCTTTGATTGCTTTAGTGTTTCGATGGAGAGCTCCATCAAACTCGTCAAATCTAAAGGCATTACTATTGGAAAGTGGACGGGCGACGAACTACAGAACTTTCCAATAACATCGTGCGGCCAAGTGACAGTGTTAGGTTATGTGTTTACCTTTGTCCTGGACATAGACTCCCGTCACTGGCAACAAGTGATTGATAAGTGTATTTCTCGCCTTCATAAAAATTTTCGTTTTAATACCTCAATGTTTGTCAAGGTGAGATTTATAAAAACTCACATCATACCAATTATGATTTCGAAGTGCCTGTTCACGTTGCCATCCCAACAAGATTTATTAAAAGTCCGCAGAGCTGTTGTGGATTGTGTGTGGGGCCATAGAGACCAAAAATTACCATTCAGATCGGATTACATGTTTATCTTAGTGGAGAAAGGGGGATTAGGACTGCCCGACCTTCGACGCTATCTTATTGCAGCCAGAATGGCCACTTTTATTCGAGTGTTCCCCCCCCCTCTTCAATATGGGCTAACTTTGTAATTATGCATCTGCGCTTCTTTTCAAAGGTGAACAGGTTGCCATTCCCATCTACGTTGCCAGTGACGATAGACCTCAAAAGACCAGACGTTTATATCAAAGGACCTTTGTAATATTTATTCCTAGGCTGAGACATTTTGAGTCATAAGACTAAGACAATCTTCGTCTACCATGGTTTGTCCAGCAATCCGACCAGGGTGTGACCACTGACATCGTTCGGTTACATCCTGATTATCCGTGGTCAAGCTTTGTAAAGTTAATCAAAGCTATAGCCTTTGAAAGATCAGTAGTGAATATTCAATGGAGATGTCTCGGATTTATCACTCTCCAGTGCCTCCATCTATGGAGAGTGGTCAGATCTGCTAGTTGCCTAGCTTGTTGGAGCTCAGAATCAACTAGTCATGTGTTTTTATGAGTGCCCGTTCACAAAATCTATCTGGGATCGCCTAAAACAGCATTTTCGTACGGAAAATTTTTCATACCAGTGTATGTGATTCTTGATGGATGAATTCACCGGCGCTGTGTTTAAGCTGGATCTAGTTATTTCCATCGCCTTTTTGAACTATGAGCAGTGGTTGGCCAGATATAACAGATTTAAAGGACTAATTCCATCAACTACAGCCTTATGGAGAAGTAGGGCATTTCATCTCAGGTCCTTCCTCCGACTGGAATGGCAAAGGTTTGGTCCAGCTACATTCAGGAAATGCTATTCATCATCAAACCACTTATGTATAGTCATCGGGGGAAGGTGTAATAAATATACGTTCATTTTCACCTTCCTGACGGACTTCAGATGATCGGCCGGTAGGCGATCAGGCTCCCCTATGGGCCGTATGATAGTTAACGCATGTGCGCTAACAGTGCTCGCCTATGCCTTCGGGATGAAATGCTGGCTTCAAAGCTAAGAGTCTCAGTAAGGACATTTCACTTACTTCAATTAAACATTGTCTTGCCAGAAATGTTAACCACACTCGAGCTAGTCATAGCCATACGTTGAAGGAAATAGGTTATCAATAGAAACATGTCAGAGGATAAAGACTCGCACGTTTCACCCATCTCAGCCACAAGCCACGCAGATAAAGCCACGCCGTGTGTCCAACACCTCACAGCTTAAGCCACCATTCATTCCTTGCCAGTCCGAGAGAGTTAAGCTAAGTGAGCATCGCAGAGGTTCCACATATACAGCATATTCTCTGTGATAATAATTCTTCGCTACAACGAAGGCCAGTAATAATTTATCTGTGAACTCAAATATTTTTTATGACTTTTCCGATTGGATTGATTCTAATATATGTGATTTGAGTTCTGTTAATTCTTCAGAGAAAATTTCGTCTCCAAGCACTGCAGGCAAGGAGTCTACTACCAAGGTTCTACAGTCAGGGGATTAAAATGGAAACAGCGTACGGGACAATCACCAAGGATTCTCCTCGAAAGATTCCAGTGCTTCGCATTTCCTTGAGAAGGATTGAATCGCTACCTCATCCAATCTTTGCTGTCAGCGAGTTGCTGCACCCACTCTGCCCCATTCGTTGCACTTGGAGGAGCCAAGGGACCGACAGCATTCATGCATCTCCTCAGCCATGGCTGATAGTGTCGACAGGGCCCTGTTCAGCTTACCACACTCAGTAGGCTATGCAGCGTCGTTCAGTGGTTCGAGTATCCTTATTAACTATAACTGACTTATGATATTCAGGCATGACATATTGACTAACGTTTGTCCTTTTCTCTCCACTGTATTTTAGTTTTTCTTGCCAAACCTTGCGAGGTCGCCATTTTCGTATTATAATATATGCGGTTTGAGTTCCGTCATTCATTAGCTGTCATTGCCATGATTTTTTTCGATGTCCAGGATATCTACTTACTCAGAGGCCCTGTCACTTACCTGTATTCTGCCCCAGACGTCGTCTTTGTTGATCGTCATGGTGCTAGATGAAGTAGCCCCTTCAGCCCAAGTTTGAACTCCAAAATTTGCTATTCATTTAATATCATCAGTAATCTACAGATTTAATTGTTATTATGGTTACTTAGTTTACTGATTTCCTTAACGGATTCAGCAATTGTTATAATCATTTATTCATATTAAAATGATAAAAAATCAATTTTCATTCTGTCTCTTCTCTCTCTTAAATGGGAATTAAATACTCTGCTTATTAAATAATTGTGACAGAGAAAGAGGGCGGAGCTTGGTTGCAGAAAATGCAGAGGCCACGGACTCATTTAGCCTAGCAATAAAAATTCCACTGCAAAAAAAAGAAATTTTGCCCTAGACTTAAGAAAGTGTTCAAGATTTCATTCTTATGTTCTCATGTTGCCCACATTGTTTGAGTTTCCCAGTACAGCCATCTTCAGGAGTGAGAAAATGGGCCTCTAAAGCAAACTATGAGAGAGAAAGTGGAGCTACGAATTTCATCAAAAGAACTGAAGAGAGAAAGCAGAGCTACGAATTCTTCAAAGGAAGTGAAGAGAGAAAGCGGAGCTAGTTACTCGAAAAAAAGAAGTCTACAGTTGGAAGTCGGACAGAAAAATGAAGTTCATCGAGTAGTGAGAAGTTAGTCTATAAGAAAGGAAGAGAAAGAGTTAAAAGAATGGCTAAGCAAGGATCACTTTAATGGGCAAAGTTTAAAGCCCATAAGGGATTACAATGAGACATTTTTAAAACTGGCAAATAATATTAAAAATTGGAATGAGAAGAAAAGATAGAGGCCTCTTTTAATTGCTTCGAGAAAAGCTTGCAAATTAAAATAAGAGTAGGAAAATTATAGAATTTAAAGGCTGTTACGAAGTAGACCGAAAATTTATTAGAAAAGAGTGAATTTAATAGGCAGAAAGAAATATTTGCTAATTTTAAAGGAAGAGGAGCAAGGCCTTAGTAATGATAAAATTGAGAGAGAATCTACAATTAGGAAAGAACGAGTGGAGATTGTAGTACAGAATTATGGGGCGAAAATTAAAGAAAAAGAAAATAGTCTCATTTCAATAAGAGGGAGAAGGCAGATGCTGAAAAGGTCAATAGTTTAGTTAATCATTGTGGGACTAATATTAAGTTAAAAGAAGAAAACAATGATGACGAAATTACACAGGGTTCAAAGAATTGAAGTAAAAAGAAAAAGCGTAAGAAGAAAAGTAATTCAGTACCAGCTGTAGTAGAAGAAAAAGATACTGATAAAATTAACAATAAAAGGGAGAGAAGTAATGAACCGATATCGCTTTAAACCTAAACTAACAACCAATTAATTTAGTTGAAAGGCCTAATATAGGTGAAAAGATAGATTCCGAAGGCGAGAAGATCTATTCAGAGCTTATTTCTAGGAAAGAAGACTTTTAGATAAAAATTAAGCGACTTAAGAATATAATGAAAGATAGCAGGTTAAGAAGTGTTTGTAAACTCTCGATAGCGTTAAGTATTGCAATCGCCATGGATATGATGGATGAATGCATGCTTAGAAATTGTCTGGTCGAGGCAGTAGCATTGATACCAATAAGGCAATGTAGAAGCGGACAATTTACTCCTAATTGGGAAAAACTTATGGATAAGGTTGTCATGTTGTGTAAATTCAATTTAATTATTTTCCTTTTAGTCATGTTTTAAATGATATTTTTTAAAGAAAGTTGTATTTCTTAAACAAAATGTTTGCTTTACAATCATTAGCAGCGTGCAAGATTTCTGTAGTTGCCTTCGTTATGAGCTCCTGGCCCTTGCTCAACAATGGCTTCACAATCTTTTATCTGCCTAGCAGCAGGAAATTTTTCACTCGCCGACCAGCAGCAGTAGAAGAAGGTTCCTTCTCAAACTTTTCCAATGCTAGTGACTTCGGGAGTACCCCTCCCCCTGGTGTCTCCCAGGGGAGGTATGCACCTTCTTTCAAACTTTGACTTTCCTTCATCATCACCATGGAAAACATGGTGATGATGATCGCCGATGGCCTGTCTGCCTTCGGCGCATTCATAAGGGATTATATGCCCGAACGGGCCTACCCCCCTGTTCTTCTGTGGGCTTCCACGCTGTTCCGGATCTGCAGAGGCTTTCCTCCACTGAGTCGAGGATGCTTTGCAGGAACCAAAATGTTGCCGAGCAGATAGTAGATGCTGGCCACATTAAAGTCGGCCATATTACTATCCACTTGTTTCAAGCTGACCCTGGCCATCTCACCGTCCATGTCCAGGGTGCATTGCTGCTGATGGCAGAACCCTATTTGAAAGACTACATGTCTGACTAAAGGGAGTTGCTGCGAGTGTCCTATCCAGAACACTTCAACTCCCCCTGCAGAAGGAGGACATTCTGTTGTATATGCGCCTTCAAAAACACAGTCCTGACTCCCTTGTGCTGCACGGAGAACGTGTCTTCGTGTTTTACAGGGCCAGAGGCAGTGCTGCTGGTATTGCAAGAAGTTCTCCCAAGTCCAGAATGACTGTCCGCTCTTAAAGAAGCGCGACTTCTGCAACTGTATCGTGGGCAAGTACCACCAGTGCCTAGAGAGGTCACGTGCACTGGTAGCAGCCCGATGCCACCACCTCGAGGAATGTTGTCCCAGCAGCCAACAATGAGGACTGCACCAGCCAGGTCGCCAGTGCAGAGTGACCATGCCCTGTCCTTCACTGAGGAAATCGAACCCAACCAAGCCATTGTCGCCTCCTCATAGAACACCAGAAGGGAGATGCCACCTCCCCTCCCTCCTCTGCCTCCAGTGGTCCATGAAGCTGTTTCTTTTCCTTCATCGCCTTGTGTCACCGCGTTGTTGGAGGATGGTTACTCTGCTAAAGTCATGGTAAACGATTTGTTATGCTCTGGGTCGAAGTTTGCCTTAGAGGAGCTTCCAACCCTTCCTTTGCCCGCGCATTCATCTACGTCACAGCCTCTACGAATCGCTTGTGCACCAGCTCCTGCGAAAGTTTCGTCTTCTGCTGGGACACCCAAGCCATGAGCCCTCGAAAGAAGAAGCCCTCGCCAGAAGAAGCCACGACGACATCGTAGCAGGAGGGACGGGATTCCTGTATCCTCTTCTTCTGAAAGAGACAGCTGGACAAACAATCAACACAGCCCCTCTTTTTCTTCGGGTCGTGCTAGTTCACCTAGAAGGAAGACATCTGTGCCTCCTCCTTCGTTGGTGAGGCTCAAGTTTCCTTCAGATACAAATCAGCCTCTGTCAGCTTAATTTCTTAGTGAAGGTCATTTCTCTAAACATTTGTTCCCTTGGCTCATCCTTTAAGCAATCGGTGTTATCATTGTTCATTGCCCTGTACAGGCCAGATATTCTTCTACTTCAGGAGGTGCTGCTTCCCAAAAATACTCCTCCCCGGCCTTCACAGTCAGTTTCATCTGGACAATTTTTCATCAACTCATCGTCACTACATGGGCAAGGGGTTGCCACCATCATCTTCAACCCCTCCATTGTGGTCTCGAACTGTGTCTTTGACTGCGAGTGCAGGATGATTTCTTTGGACATTCTTCTGGTAAATTCTGATTGCTTAACGTGTATGCTTCGTGTTTGCGAGCAGAGAAACGAGCGTTTTTTGAAGACCTGGACAGTTACTTGTGCTCTTTTCTACCTGTGGTGGTTGCTGGGGACTTCAATTGCCATCCAGAGCAGGATGACATCTTTTCGTCTGGTTATGTTCACCAGCTGCGCCAGCATAACGCACCTTTTGATCTTTGGGTCCGTTCTTCCCATTCCGGCCAGTGTGGTTCTGTTTTCCTTCAAGGGCTCATGGTGTCATCAAGGCTGGATCTTTTCCTCATGGACGCTTCCTTTGCCGGTGCATTGGGTTCAATGAAGGTCATTCCATATTCGTTTTCAACCACAGTGCCATCAGGGAAAACATGTTCATTCGGTTTGTGGGAAAACATCTCCACAACCTGCCTCCATCATTAGCTTCGCAGCTTGCTCTTAAATCCAAGATTCTTCGTTTCTTCAGAAGGATTGGGCTGGATGCTGCCAGACACAACCAGCGCCATCTCCTCATGCTCGAAAAAATCCTGCATCTCCTCCGTTGTTCCATCCCAAAGGGGAAGTATGCTGATGATATCCGTCAGGTGAATAGCGAGATCAACGCTATATGATCCGCAAGGATGCCAGTGCTGCGCTCAGGGCCAAATTGTCCTGGGCGTCTGACATCAGGCATATGTCATCAGCAGCGTTTTCTGAGGCCTTGTGCCAACAAGAAAAGATACTATCGCTTGGTGAAGAAGGATGTCGTCTGACACTGACATCTTGTCTGCTTTCCCCTCCCAGTTTTTATCATTTTTCGGCCACCCAATCTTTCCGTCTGATGCCACGAGGCACAGGACCGAGGCTCTCAGACTTTTCACTGGGGATGCTGACCTCTCCATCACCCGTCCCTTTACCGAAGATGAAGTCAAGAAGTTTCTATCAGCGGATGGCCGTCAACAGTCCAGTCTGGATTAGATGGCATACCGTATTTCTTTTTCAACGTAACTTGGAAACTTCTTGGGCCTTTCCTGGTGCAAGTGTTTAATTCTATACTTAAAGACCCTTGCTCTGTTTCGTGGGACTTCACTGTGGGGAAAATCATCTTGCTCCCCAAGGTCCTGGACCCTGAACTTGTCACCCAGTAGAGGTCTATTACTCTACTTAGCACAGATTATAAGATCTTCAGTGGTGTGCTCCAACAATGGCTTAAATGTTTCGCCGACGAGATCTTCAATCCAGGCCAATCCGGCTCCATTCCATCTCGCAGGATGTCCGAAAACCTGATCATCATCAAATGTTTTATGAAGGAAGCGTCTGTGCGCCGTCAGACTCTGGCCGTGTTAAGCCTTGACCAGGATAAGGCCTTTGACAAGGTGAATCACGTGTTTCTCTTCCGAGTGTTTCGCCATATTCATCTTCGGAAATTTGCTACGATATCCTCAACACTGTATGCTTAATAGCTCCACTTCACACCTTCTTTGAATCTTCTTAGGGCGTTAGGCAAGGGTGTCCTTTCTCTCCCCCCCTTTACATCTTCTATTTGAGGCCATTACTGCAATTTCTTAATTGCCATTACTGCCAATTTCTTAAGATGTCCGGGGTTATGATCTGCCTGCTGCTTTGATCAACATCCAAACGCTGGCCTGTGCCTATACTCTGGGCATGTATAAGGATTCTTTCGATCTCTTTAGCACTTCGCTGGGAAGTTCCACCAATCTTGTCAAGTGTAAAGTCATTGCTATTGATGGACTATCTTCATACCTTCCCAATAACATGGTGTGAACAAATTACAGTGCTGGGATACGTCTTTTTGTTTTTACCGGACATGGACTCTCGTCAGTGGCAGCAAGTAATAATAAGTGTATTTCTTGCCCTGGCAAGAACTTTCGTTTTACAACTTCGATGTGTAAAGGTGAGGTTCATCAAGATGCACATCTTGTCTTTATTAATGTTCAAATGCCTATTCGCATCTCCTCAGCTCTTGAAGAAAGTGCGCGGTGCAGTTGGGGACTGTGTTTGGGGGTATGCTGCAGTCCGTCACTCTGTTCGTGCGCAACTGTTGTTTATACCCTCTGATGGAGGAGGCCTGGATCTGCCTAATATTCGGCACTATGTCATCGCGGCCAAAATGGCTGCTGTGATCCGAGTCTTCCTCCTTCCCCCTCCCATCTGGGCCAACTTTCTATTCCAGCACCTGCGTTTCTTTTTTAAGTTGAATGGGCTGCCATTTCCTATTTTGCTGCCAGTGACTATCGACCTACGGTCTCCTGGATTCTATGATCTTGTCCAGGCGACCTGGCGACATTTATTCCCGAACTACACCAGATAGACCCACAAGACTGCGGGAGCCTTCGTCTATCTTGGTACTTCCAGCTGGCCGACCAGGATGCGTCTTCTGACATCGTACATTGGCATCCCAAGTATCCATGGCCAGCCTTCCCTTCGAATGGACGGTTTTTTAATTTCCAATGGCGTCTGCTGCACCATGGATTCTATACTCTATAGTGCTTACATCAGTGAGGAGTAGTCGTTTTAGTCGTTTCTACTGGTTGCCAGTTTTGTGGATCACCCGAATCTATCGATAATTGTATTCTTTGAGTGCCCATTCGCACAGTCCATCTGGGATCACTTCTCATCACACTTTAGTCTGACAGTCTTGTCTTACCAGTCAGTGCGATTATTACTGGACAGTTCCATCGGTGTTACCTACAAGCTGGGCCTGGCCGTTTCCATCTCCTTCTTGAACCGAGAGCTGTGGCTGACCCACTTGGATCGTGTCCAAGGTTTATACCGTTAGCCACAGCGTCTGGAGGACGGTTTATATCCTTAGTGGCAGCCTATCTTAGGCCTTTCCTCCAGCTCGAGTGGCAACGGCTTGGCCCAGCTTTGTTCCAGAGACGTTATGCTTCAACTCAACGTCTCTGCAAGGTCATCGAGGAGGAGGACCAGAACTTGTTCTTGT
This sequence comes from Rhysida immarginata, assembly GCA_023313115.1. Taxonomy (NCBI): domain Eukaryota; kingdom Metazoa; phylum Arthropoda; class Chilopoda; order Scolopendromorpha; family Scolopendridae; genus Rhysida; species Rhysida immarginata. Next base: position 1,166,380 of record JAHWFO010089184.1, read on the forward strand.
TCCTCTTCATGTTTCCCCTCATCATCAGATGACCTGCCAGCGGACGAATGGGCCTCTTTACAAGGCATTTATATGTGCGCCTGGGCTACCTGCCCGATTTACGTCTTAAGGGAGCACTTCTGGTGCCTTACCATCGCTCCAGTTCCTACAGTTCCTCCTCCAGTTCCAACAGCTCCTCAACTTTTTCAATGGATAGTCGCGATGGAACTTAGCCTCGCGATGGATTTTGTTCCTGTATTGCTTTATCTTGGATTGAGTGAATGGACTTAACCAAATCTTCCGCTTCTCAGCATCAACCGTCTTCAGTTTTACTTTGTTGAACTGTTATTTCCTTTAATATTAGTGCGCTGAAGAAACCCTTTTGGACTTCATTTTATTCTTTTAAAAAAGTATTGAAGCCTTGTTGCTGCTGTGCCACCTGTCATTCTTATTTGACCATTATTGTTTTCCCTAAAATATTTGCATTTAGTTCTTCCTGTTGCATAATATTAATAGCTATTTATCTATTTTTCCTTTTTCTATTTTTCAGTGTCAATGGAAATTATTTCAATTAATGATCGATGTTTTTTTCCTTCTCTATTTTGTCTTTTAACATAGTCATCGATAGTAAATAATAATGATTAATATCTGGATATGCGTCTCCAAGCATAGGTAATGAAAGGGAAAAAAATGGAAGGATTTTTTTCAATAGTCATCGATGTTATTGCAACTTCTGCTCCCTCATATGATAGAAGTTTGGATTGTCTTATTACTGGATTGACAGTATATTTTTTTAGAAGTGGTTGTATACACTTCTATATTTCTATATTGCAATTTTTATACTGTCTGTGCCTTATGCACTAAGTCCTTATTAATTATGCTTTATGTAAAATGTTTGAACTTTTTTATACATTATAATATTTTACAATGTGCTTTCTGCACCATCAGCTTAATTCCAAAATGTTTTTTTTTGGTTTATGAATTTGTACTTTATGCACTGCGGGCTTAATTTACAAATGCGTTATGCATTAATGATCAATTGGTATTTTATGTACTGTTGGCTTAACTGACAAATGCTTTATGCATTAATGATTAATTGGTACTTTATGTACTGTTGGCTTATTTCCAAATGCTTTATGCATTAATGATTAATTGGTACTTTATGTACTGTTGGCTTATT
>JAHWFO010089184.1:1167548-1194298 GCA_023313115.1 Rhysida immarginata
TTTATGCATTAATGATTAATTGGTACTTTATGTACTGTTGGCTTATTTCCAAAGGCTTTATGCAATAAGGATCGTTTGGTTTTTCAAGTACCGATAATTTAATTCATTAATGTTTTGGTACATTAATTATTGATTCGTGTGTACTATGTGTACGAACATTTTAACCTGTTATATTTTCTTATATTTTCCTGCTAATGCTTTAGGCATTTCTTTCTTTATTCAGCTCAGTCATTAATCTGACTTAAGAATTTCATTCACCTGTGCTTTATGCCTCTTATGGTGTTTTTTAATAATATTTTTAGCATGGCTTGACTTCTACATGCTGTCATTAAGCCCAGTTAATATTTTCTAATACGGCATTGATGCTGTATGCATTTGTTCTCAGCCATTCTAGTGATTTTTCATGCTTTTCCACTTGATTATATTTTCTTAATTAATAAGTGGTTTGACACTTTGTTGGTGTGCAGCTGATTAACATTGTTGTCACGTGTATTTAGTCGTAAAGTTGAGAGTGACGCAGTGGAATGAGAGGACACGTAACAGCGCACGGATTAACAAAAAATAAATAAATGTTTATTTATAAAACAAGTAAATAGGTCAAAATAAACCAAAATATTGAATGAATTTGTCAAGTGCAAATACTTTGCTACTAAGCAATGGCAAAAGAATAATATAAATAGCAAATATACTCTTAGCAAATATAAAGCTTAGCCAATATGCATGAAGACAATGAAAAATAAATTGTGCATATAAACTTGTCACGGTACCACTTAAAGAACAAGCATAACCACAGACATTAGAGCACAAATAATCTTGTAAAGCATTTACGAATCCAGAATAAACTTATACCCATACAGATATCTGAATACCATTCATTATCAAATGCGTTCCACACTTGAACTAAATATTGAAATCTTAGTTTTAAAGATAATTACCAAATTACAATAATCAATTGCATTCGTAAATAAAAGTAAAAAGCAAACACTAGTATTCGAACAATTATTAACACTTGATAGCAATAAACATAAAAATGAAACTTGGCAATTCACGCTTACGTTGTGGGTGCTGAAACTTAAACAATTCCACGTTCACAAAAGTCAATGCATTTGCTCAACTAAAATCAAAAGCTGAGCCAGTCTTAAAGAAATTAGAGTCCAAGTCCAGTTATTAATTCGCACACCGATAAATAGTCACATAAGTGTAATATCAAATTCGGTTTGTGAAAAACGAACAATGCCACAAAAATTAGAGTCTTAGTAGGTAAATAAATTCCCAAGGCTTGAGCGGCTACTGGGTGCGTCGGCAGGTGGCGGATAGCCGAATATCCTGAGCTGCTTACTTAGGACATCCCCGAATACTAAATAAGGGGACGCAGACCAACTCCCGAACCCAAAGTGTTATGCGACCCGTGCTGAAGGGTGGATGGCACTTCGGTTATAGTGTCTCTAACGGAGCCTCCTGTCTACCTGGCGACACTCAGGAGTATGTAACCTTGTCCCGGCATGCAGGCACTCCCGGGACGGACCGTCTATCCTGCATTTATTACTCCAGTTTATGGATTGTAATAAAAACCCCCCCTTACCTGGAGACCCTGCGGGGAAACAGGATTCTACAGGTGATACTGTTGAGGTTGTAATGACCTCAGTTGTGTCACCTGACATTGACAAATTTGCCACTCCCAAACCTGAGGCGCCACCTGCTGTAGAGCGGGAGACCTCGGGTGAGGGTAGCGGCGAATTTTTATCTAAACCACTTTCTAGAGCGGCTAATCGCCGTTTATCTAGGAAGAAAAAGTTGGAGGGCACTAAGGCAGCAATGCCTAGGGCCGGCCCTCTGTCACCTGTTAGGGAGGTGCATACCCCGACCAAAAGACCCAGGTCTAAGGGTAACACTTCTTCATCAGATGATAAGAAGCCTCACAAAAAACCCAAACCTGGGAATTTCAGTGAAGCTCTCACAACAACGAAAATGGCAGTAGTTCTGGAAGGCTATTCAGACAAGCAGCTCAGTGAGCAGCAGTTGGAGGCCTTCCAAGAGCTGCTGATGAACCATATGGGGGACATGCTCTCTGGCACTGGACCCCAATTCAAATACTGTCGTCTGGAGGCCGGAGCTATTATTTTACTCTGCACCGACCAGAACACAGTTGATTGGCTGACCTCTACAGTCAACCGTATTAACCCCTGGGATGGACAGGTTCTCTTGGTCGGTGAGGCAAAGACAATCGTCAAAACCACCAAGATTATCTTGAAACTCCCAGCGATTTTCAAGAAGTATTCTGGTATGGATATCCTGAAAAGGATAGACATTCAGAATAAGGATATCTCATCCACGCATTGGAATATCCTTAACCTCAAACTAGAGGATCAAAGTGCAACCATGGTGCTATCCATCCCAGAACTGGATGCGAAGATTTTGAGTAACAGAAAATGGCTTTTGTACATTGGACTGTCTCAAATCCAAGCAAAAGTTCTAGGGAAACCCCCTGATAAGACATCATCTAATGCTGAAGTGCCTGCAAGCAAATCTTCAGCATAAGAAATTGGCTGCTGCCAACCTCAGCAATACCTTCTTAGCTGAGGACATACAGATCGCTCTGATTCAGGAGCCCTGGATTCATAAGGGCGGAATCAGAGGTCTATCCAACTGTGGAGGTAAATTAATTTATGATTTTAATTGCTCTTCTCCCCGTGCTTGTCTGTTGATCAAAAACAGTATTAACGCACTTCCAATGTATCACTTATGTTCTAGAGATCTAGCAGTGGCGACAATTACTCTTCGTCTGGATGGTTTGGATCGTGACATAATATTTGTCTCGGCCTACCTTCCATACGAAGAAACCTCTCCCATCAATGAGGACATCATGAAGATATGGGAAACTTCGACTTCCCACAAGGTAGCGATCATCTTCGGATGTGATGCCAATGCTCATCATACCTTGTGGGGTAGCACCGACACCAATCTCAGAGGTAAACTCCTTTTTGATTTTATCCTAGAGAATAATTTAGACTTATTTAACCAGGGTAATAGACCAACCTTCATTACTGCGGTAAGAAGGGAGGTTATTGATGTTACCTTCGGCTCTTCCATTTTGAGGAAATGGATTAGAAGATGGTATGTAGATGAGAAACCATCTATGGCTGATCATCAGCATATCCGATTTTCTTTTATCACTAGTGTAGACTGGGATAGAACGTTTAGAGATCCTAAACGGACTAATTGGTTACAATATCGTGAGGACGTGAGGACAGGAATTAATGATACTGTTGACCTAGAACTGCGCGTAAATGGGCTGCAGCAGGCCTTGGTACAATCGTATCATACCAACTGTCCCTTGTTGAGGAAGAAATGTAAATCCCACAATGTTTGGTGGAATCATGATCTCTCTCAACAGAGACAAAGAATAAGGAAGCTTTTTAAGAAAGCTAAGAAGACCAACGAGTGGTTAGTATATAAAAACGCCCTCGCTGATTACAACAAAGCTGTTCGATCTGCTAAACGTACATCGTGGAGGAAGTTCTGTGAATCAGTCCAAAAGACTGTGGAAGGAGCTAGACTCTACAAACTCTTGAGAAACGACAAACCTAATATGGTCGGTACTCTCAAGAAATCAAATGGTGAATTCACCAGGAACAGTAAAGAAGTCCTTGAGACTCTAATCACGACTCACTTCCCAGGTGCTGAGCTCATCGATCCGCCGGACTTGAAGTGTCTTGACTCTTTTGTTAGGACATCGCGGATTGGATGGGCTGCAGCTGGTGAGGTGATCACCCGTAGTAGGGTCATGTGGGCTATTAAATCCTTTGACCCCTACAAATCACCTGGACCGGATGGAATCACTCCAGTACTTCTTCAGCAGGTATCGGACGTGATCTCACCGATCCTGTGTTCAATCTTTAGAGCTAGTTTAGCTCTAGGGTACATCCCAAATCTCTGGAGGCAGGTCAAAGTGATTTTCATATCAAAACCAGGTAAGAGTTGCTACGACCTAGCCAAAAGTTATAGACCCATCAGTTTGTCTTCTTTCATGCTTAAATGCCTTGAGAAGATTATTGATAGGCGAATTCGTGAAGTTTTTGGGACTTCTGGACCCTTTCACGTTAACCAATTTGCCTATCAGGCTGGCAAATCTACGGAGGTAGCTTTACACCACTTAGTGGTAAGGATCGAGAAAACTCTGGAGTATAAAGAGTTTGCTCTAGCTGTATTTCTCGATATTGAGGGAGCGTTTGATAACACTTCCTACGACTCCATTGCTAAAGCTTTAACTGCCAAAGCAATTTCTCCACTAATCCGTAATTGGATTCAGGTCCTCTTAGCGGATAGAGTCATTAAATCTGATTTGTTGGGGAGGGAATTGTTGCTCGTCCCTCCAGGGGCTGTCCGCAGGGTGGCATTCTTTCCCCCCTGCTCTGGAACCTGGTTGTGGATGACCTCATTTCCTTCCTTAACAATCAAGGTATTTATGCCCAGGGTTACGCGGATGATATTCTCATCTACGTCTCTGGAATCGACAAACGCACCATTTTAGATCTTGTACAAATGGCTTTGTACAAAGTTCAATCATGGTGTTCTGAGCGGAATTTAAGAGTTAATCCCTCAAAGACCACTCTAGTTCCTTTTACAGGTCGTAGAGAAACTATTTCCAATGATCTCATACCAACTTTGTTTGGCGAGAAAATCATTGTTAGAGATGAAGTCAAATACCTAGGGGTTATCCTCGATAGTAAGTTGACTTGGAACCAACATCTGGATTATAAAATTAATCAGGTTAAAGTTGGACTTTACCGTTGTCGTCGAGCCCTTGGTAAATCATGGGGTCTTACTCCCAAGTTGACTTACTGGCCTTACGTCACGGCGATCAGACCTATTCTGACATATTGCGCACTAATTTGGTGGCGTAAGTCTGAACAACTGACCGTTAGAACCAAACTGGCCTCTCTTCAAAGATTGGCGTGTTTGAGTATAACGGGTGCTGTTTCTACTACGCCAACTAAGGCTTTAGAAATTATTTTATCTCTGACTCCACTTGATATTTTTATCAAAAGTGTAGCCAGGAAAAGTTCTTACAGACTGAGTAATCAAGGACTATGGGTGGACTTCCCTGGGGCGAAGTCTCACACCTTCATTAGCCAGATTTTTACCAATCACATTCTTCAGATGCCTTCTGATATTGCAATTACTCAGGCCCTTCCTGAGCCCTCGAGCGAGGTCATCATTGACCCCGTGGTAGAGCCAGATGGGTCTTTGCAATTTCCCAAGGGTGCCATTATTTGGTATACTGACGGCTCTCGTCATCATGGCCTTTCGGGCCTGGGCGTTTATTGTGGCAGTCCCAAAACCCTCCGTTTTCGTCGATTGGGTTCTTGGGTAACCATCTTTCAGGCTGAATTACTGGCCATTATTTACTGTCTGCAGATGTGCATGAATAAACTCTATGTACATCGCCGTATTTTTATACTTAGCGACAGTCAAGCGGCCCTTAAGGCTATCAAGTCCTACAGGGTTAATTCCAAACTTATATTGGAATGTTGACAACTCCTACAGGACCTTTCTTCACACAACAGTGTTACCTTGAGATGGGTTCCTGGACACAAAGGTGTTGTTGGTAATGAAGTGGCTGATACTCTAGCCAAACAGGGTGCCAAGTTTACTTTTACTGGCCCTGAACCTTTCTGCGGTATTTCTAAACAAACTGCAGCTAGAGAGATAAATATCATCTCTCATCAAGAAATGATGGATAGGTGGGATCACACCACTGATCAAACACATGCCAGACTCATGATTAAGAGATCCTCTCTTAGTCTAACGTCAGGCATTCTACAACTCAAAAGAAACAAAATACGGATCATCATTGGCTTTCTTACAGGTCATGATCTACTCCGTAAACATCTACATAGAATAGGAATCCTTCGGGAAGAACCACTATGTTCGAAATGCGGTTTGGCAGATGAAACAGCCTACCACATTCTTTTTGATTGTGTCGCTCTGACACATCTTCGTCACTTCACGGTTGGTTTTACCCTTCTTGAAGATATCCACTTGGACCCCGTGGGTAGCCTGACTCGCTTTTTAAGTCTGTCTGGCTACCTTTAGGTGATCTTAGTTCTACTTTGGGTTTGGCGCAATATTCCTTAGAGGAATAAGTGCCTTTGCGGTCAACTGCCTTCTGGCTGTTGACTGACAGCCCACTTATAAGATAAGATAAGATAAGGTAAATAAATATGAGTCCAATGAGTCTTTAGAATTAAGTCTAGTGTTATTCAAACTTGAGCACTAAAAATAGAGGCAAATAAATGAAGCATCCATTACAATACAGCTACAAAAATAACTAAAAACTCTTGACATGAATATATACATATACCACTAGATAACGCTCGTGCAAAAGCAAACACTGTTTGCACTTTACAAGAATTTTTTCTTAATGTCTAGAACCCATGGATACGCATTAAGAAAGACGGCGAACTGCGTAGCACTTGGTACACACGAAACACTAGAATTCCTATCAGAGTGAAGCCTAGCTCATGGCATAAGTATGCGAGCATACTAAAAGGCCATATGCCCTTCACTATCGTGCCGTATCGGAGTTCCTGGCGTGAGAGCTCCGTGAAAGCGGCCTTAAACAAATTGGCATTGCTGCCCACAAAGAAAGGTGCACTTACTACTGATAGCTGCAGTCCACCACTGTTCTCTGGAATATCATCGGAGGCTTTAGGAACGATAGCTGTGAAGACGAGACGCTCGGCTGGCTTTCCTGCTTCTTTAGCCACCAAATCTCCGCCCTCCTGGCTTCGCTGCACGGCGTGGCTGTTCCTAACTGCGCAATACGCCGTTTTGAAATGGTATCCGCCGTGGCGACAGAAGATTGTTGTCCGTCAACCAGTTTCCTAATCGATGAGCAGAAATGCTGGCTGCTATGAGTTCTCCTCGGTGGCTTACATATCGAGCGACCTTCCTCCTTCCGAACTCTTGACCCATTTCCTTTCCTTCATTTTCTCTTTTCGTACGCCGCGCTCGAATCCTCTCCTGCTCGTTGATTGGTCCGTGCGTGTTGATGTTCCCGGGGACGTTGATGACGTCGCCCTGCTTTCCTCTCTGAGTAATAGAAAATCCGAGAGTGAAAGCGGGCGATTGCGTCATCGGAATTCACGTTGGAGTTTGAATTCCGTGACAATTGTGCTATGTCCTTAATTATCTCTATTGGTCTTTACCAGATTGTGGTCTATTTGGATCTATTATTCAGTTTTTTTTGTACTCCGGAAATGTTTTTCCTTGCTCGATTTTGATGTAATTTTTTCTATATCCTAAAGACACTTGTAAACTCTGATGTTTCTTAATAATTCTAGTAAACATTAATTTGTATTTCAACTGGTTTGGAGTGACTCACTGGATATATCGTCACACATTTGTCAGTAAGCCCAAATTGCCTAGCATAATGATCCTTCTTAAAATAAATTTATGTGATGTTCAGCCATTTCAAACATATTAAAAACGGTATGGACGTTGCAAGGTGACTCAAAGGAGAATTAGGAGGGTAGCCAAGCTGTGGTGAAGCTACGCGAATTAATAATTTCGGAGGAGAAAAGAAGAGTTTTAATGCGAAAAATACAGTATGCACCTTTATTAAGAGAAGATTTGTCATTTATCAAAAGAGCAAGTGATAAACAATTATATTCGATAGAAGAAATTAAGAATCTAAAAGTGATAGGAAAGATTCATAAAATTCATTCAAGCCGCAATAACCAGAAGTTAGTTGACCAGATTGGAGAAGGAATTGGGAAGAATATAGAAGAGGACTCAGAGTTACGAGAAAATGGTTGTAATAAGAGAATGGAGCAAAAAATTATGGACCACACAGAAATCACGATTGTCGAAAGGAAGGAGGCAAATTTAGTGCATGAGGATAAAATTAGAATTAAGGAAGTCGAAAAAATTTACAGGAAAGAATGATAATAGTGAACCATCAGTGAAAATTTGGATCTATTTAAGGAGAGAGTTAATTTATCAGACATGCCTAAGTTAGAAAGAAAGGGAAGTAAATAAAATGAACATATGGAAGTAGTAACTGATTGCTTAGTTCCACTTGAAGAAAGAAAGTGCGGGCCAACGAAATTAATCTAGTTCAAGAGGATAATTTAGTAATAGAAAAAGTGTTAAGGCCAAAATCATTAGTTGTTGAAAGTGCGTTAAATCAAAAAGTGTTGAGTGACAATAATGGTTAAAGGATAAATTTATATGGGCATCAACATTTGGAAGCGCAAGATTACTTACTATGGATTTAAAAGGCATAGTGAAGATGCAAGAAACTTTAATAAGAGATTTAGCAAAGTGCATCAAGGAGCAAGATAGAACAATTAATAGCATCCTAAAAATATTGAGTCAAATTCAAGAAAGAGTAAGCAAACAAATTTAAGAGTAAGACACAAATTTAAAAGAAGAAAGTAAACAAGAAGAAAGCAAACAAGAATTGAATAATGAAGAGCGTTTATTTGAAAGCTATTATAAAATATCTAAGCTAAGAAAGGTCTGCAATAGTAACAGTTAAAAACAAGGATATAAAACAAAGGTTTTTATTCAAGAAATTATTGGGAAAGTAATCCAGACAATAGTCAACGAAGGTGTTTCAAAAATAGAAGAAAGAAGAAAAATGTTTGCGTCAATTCTCTCACTATGAAACAGAAGAATAAACGATTAAGGAAGAAAGCGGAAATTCGCAAAAAGTGAAGAGAAAGTGGTTGATAAAATAGAAAAAGAAGGTCATTCAAAGAAAAATTATGTTTTTGATAATTAAGTAATCTCTTTTAATATAGAAAACAAGGAAAGATCTAGATACGCAGAGAAAAATGGTGGATAAGAGACTGGCGGAGTGAGAAACCAGGAGGAAGGATGCTCTTCAAGCCATAATCATCATAGGATTGAGTGGCGGAATTATGAAGAAAGTAACAGCTCCAGGAACCACAGATTGATGTGTTTGAGGATCTTCGCAAAGGTAAACTATCAGTAAAGAGAAGGAAACATTTCTGTCGACTTAATATTGGTTCTTCTTCAGAATTTCAGCAGAGAATGAGGCAGGAAGGAGATGAGAAGGGAGAAATCTCTGCTTCACGAAGGAAGCAAAGAAAAGAAGCAGCTGACAGGAAACAAAATCTTTCCTCGCGGATTTAGCAGCGGGAAGATGTCACCTTTTTTGATTCGTGGAGAAGATCGAATAAGGCCACATTAAGAAAGAAGAGAAAAAAATATTTCTTTCGAGGTTTTAGGAAGCAGGACCAGTCGACGATAATCGACGAGTCTCGAGAGTGAGCGGGAAGCGAGCCTCGGAATTTGCCGAGTAAACATGCATTCAAATCAGGACGAAGAAAGATCACCTTAAAATGGAAGTATGGGAAGGAAAAATTAAGTCGATGCCTCGTTCGCCTCCACGACGATATTCTTTTCGCTCGTCCACGTCTTCGGGAAGAAATGCTGGCTTCAAAGCTAAGATTCGCGGTAAGGACAATCCAATTTTTTCAATTAAACATTCTCTTGCTTTTCTCTCCACTGTATTTTAGTTTTCCCCTCCGAGTTGCCATACCTTGCGAGGTCGCCGTTTTCTATGTGTACGGTAATCGCAATTCATTACCTGTCACCGCCACGATTTTCTCTGATGTCCAGAATATCTACTTACTTAGAGACCCCGTCACTTACCTGTATTCTGCCCCAGGCGACATCCTCGTTGATCTTCCTGTGCCAGATGAAGTAGCCCCTTCAGACCAAGTTAAAGTCTAAAATTTACTGTTCATTTAATATCATCAATAATCAACAGATTTAATTGTTATTACGATTACTTAGTTTACTGATTTCCTTAACGGATTCAGCAATTGGTATAATCAGTTTTTGCCTCCTGTCCCTTCTCTCTCTGACCACGATGGGAATTTATTACTCTGCTTATTAAATAATTGTGAAATAAATACCATTCCCGCTTAATTACGTGCCCTCTGTGATATAGACGATTTCATTCACCAATGTGGTGATGGTCATAATGTTTTGGCTCTTCAGTGTATATCCCAGATTCTCTCTTAGAGAATAGCACACATAAACTATATTTTGACAGAGCTATAATCACTGACAAAACTATCCCTCATAACAGACCAGACATTACACTAGTAGATAAGCAAAACAAAGTGACTTGCATAATTGATATCTCCATCCCCAACACACACAATTTACAAAAGACATACACTGACAAAACCACTAAATATACGGAGCTTGCACACGAAATAAAACGCATTTGGGGAGTTAACAGAGTACACATTGTTCCTATTGTTCTTTCTGTCACTGGGGTTATTCCACAGTCGCTACACAAAAGCCTGTGAAGACTAAATTTAAACCCGCACTTATACAAAACCTTACAGAAAGCCACAATTCTAAACACCTGTCACATAGTAAGGAAAGTCCTACATCCAAACACCAATACTCTCATGAGTGCATAACTTTCCCTCCCTTCCATTTGAGTTCCTTGGGTTGGCCCTCTCTTGGGTCCGCCTCTGGGATTAGCTTCCAGACTTGATCCGAGTTTGGCTTCCCCAAGATTGTTTATTGAACCATCCCACGCTTCTCGTGAACGTCGATCCTATTATTTCTTGGAAAGGGTGAGCACGACTCGAGACGTAGTTTTCTGAAGCCTCGAGTTCGCGACTCCCCTCTACTCTTACCGTACATTTTATTGGTCATCGGCGATTCATGTGACACTTTGTCTATCTTCTACAACTCCCAATTAGCTTAAATATGCAAAACCTTTTACATACCTCGGTATATACACATCCCATGATCTGTCTTGGGGCCATCATATCAATGCATTGTTGACCAATCCTAATATCAAACTAGGTATGATTTCACGGTTACACTTTCTTCCAGCTTATTTATTATTGTTACTGTACCATACATTGATTAATTCCTCTTTATGTTATGGACTTACCTTCTGGGGATCCTACGCATTATACAATCTCACCCGTTTGCTCAAACTCCAAAAATGGTTCCTTCGAATATTATTAAAATTGCTCAAAACTTATTCCGTTTCTCAATATCTTGCATCCTTGGGAATCTTACCGGTTACATTAATTTATCCTATTCAACTATGTCAGATTATTTACAAAATAATCAATCAATAACTCATCCTTTCTACTCCGACATGAAAAAAAAAGCCCCGAAGTCAATTTTGCCTGATTCTTACGTAAAATGACCTCCCGAGTCCGTATATGACCTCCGTTTTTCCCCATCACCCACCGTTTTCGGGAAGTGCCCTCTAACCCAATTTTATCATTGTTTGGTATATTTTAATGGATAAAAAGGTTTATTTCACCTTTTATAATTCTTTTGAGGGTTTTGAAGAATGAATAGTACTAAATAATGACCGTGTATAGTAGGGAGGTACGTTAGGGGGTCAATTATCCCCTTTAAGTGTTTAAAAAATCATTTAAATTTGATTAATTTTACATTTTTCGTTATTTTTTCGCTATTTTTTGCTGCTTTTTCTAAAATACGAAAAAAAGCCGGAAAAACGATCAAATTTTAATGATTTTTGAAACAATTAAATGGGGTAATTCCCCCCTTATGTACTCCCCTGCTATAAATGTTCATGTTTTAGAACTTTTCAGCCTTCTAGCCCCTTAGAAGAATTTTAAAGGCTGAAATAAACGTTTTCAACCCTCTAAATCTATCGAAAAATGATAAAAATGGGTTGGGGGCATCCCCCGAAAATGATGAGTGATGGGGGGAAACGAAGTTTATATTCGTATTCCGGAGGTCATTTTACCATAAGAATCAACTGAAATAGTGTCGGGGCTCGAAAACGTTTTTAAATTTGCAGACTAGTGTACTCATTCAAACCTTCTCTGACGTCCACCTTTAAAATACCCGTTCCTCGACTTCTATTCGTCACCCCTTAGTAAGACAGAATTACATTAGATGCATCTCCTATATAGGAATCATATGGTGGTCTTCTCATCCTGAAACCGTCCGCTCCTTACCTACATCTAGTCTACAAAAAGACATTGAAATCTTCTTTACTAATGACTAACTTACTAAAATCTTAATTGTAATTTTTTTTCTACTGAAATAATGTTTTAATGACGCAACATAAAATGCTATTACATCGAAGTACAGTTCAAGTTTTTTCTATTAAGTTAAAAACTTAAAATTATCCAGATAAATTATTATCTACAATTGGTATTACTTGAATGCAATATTAAACATTGTGTTTCGAATGGATACAGCTACACATGAATTTGACCCAAAAAAGTAAAAGAAAAGAGTATTTAAAACGTTATGATAACGTTAATTTCTAAGATAACAATATCAAGTAACAAAAAGCTTAACCTAAGTAAACCTAATAATAAAGTGCATAACGTAATGTTTTTTATTTTTTTTATTTTATTTATTTATTTATTTATTTATTTATTTAGTAGTTTATAAGCAACAGGCTAGTATTAGCCCAATTACAGCTTACAAAGAAAATATATATCATAATATTACATAAAAATGCAGGAAAAAATATAATGTATAATATATTAAAAATGTATAGTCAAAATACTAGGTACCAAAGAGTACCTAAATCCATTGACATAAAATCCATTGACATTAAAATAAAAACAAAAAAATATCATAATAATAGCCAAACATTTTTATTCACAGTTTCTTTATACATATCATACGACATAACATTTATATCAATAAGGTTTGACATGATATTACAAAACTTATACGTTCGAAAAAAGGAAGATTATTTTAACTGTCTTCCTTGAGAAAGGTAAGTAAAAAATATCATTATGTCTGGAATTAAGTTGGGGAACACGTAAATTTACAGAGTTAGGAAATCTAGATGAATAACTTATATTTATTTATTTATTTATTTATTTATTTATTTATTTGGTAAGGAAATACAATAGCATCTGCCCGGGGCCAGTATGGCCAAACGACCGACGAGTTTGGTCCCCGGAAGATGCAGACAAATTGTTAACAGTACAAAATAATAAATTATGTATTGTAATTGATAAAATATATAATTAGAAACAAAGGGTAAAATTTTGGAGTTATCATTAAACGAATTCAAGTAAAATTTAAATTTATCAGAATGGAGAAAAGAGGCAGCATGAAATAAAGAAAGAATATTATATAATTGGTAATGAAGTATGACAGTGAGGGTGGGGGAGAATAGGGTAACAGCTGGTTGGGGATGTGTAGTGTTTCTTAATGAGGCTTTTAAAGGTGGAGATGTTGGGTGCAAGGCGAAGATCGCGGGGTAATGTGGACCAAAGTTTCTTGCCAGAATTTGATATACTTTTTAGTTGGTAGTTCCGCTTAATGCGTGGGAATCGTAGAAAGTTAGAGTGACGTGTGTTGTAAGGTGGGGAAGTAGGTGATGTGAACAAATGTTGGGGGAGGGATATTATAATGTGGTTATTGAGTGCTTTGTATATAAAGATTGCTAAGTTTGTGGGATAAAGTTGGTGAATTGGGGTTATGCCTATTGAGTGAAAAAGATGTAACACAGGGGCGGGTTTGGGTAGTTTAACAACGATGCGAGCAAACCATTTTTGTATCCTGAGTAAGCGGAGTAAGTTAAGTTTTGTAGCTGCGCCCCAGAATTGAAGGCCATAGGAAAGGGAGGGGTGAATCAGAGTATTGTATAATAGAAGGAGGATTTTTGGGGGAAGATAGTGGAGGCGGGAGAAAAGACCTAGGCGTTGGTTTAGAGTCGTGGCTAAAGAATTAATGTGAGTGTCCCAGGAGAGGTTATGGGTTAGGTGAATACCTAAGTATTTGAAGGATTTGGACGGTGAAATCTGTTGGGAGTTATAAGAAATCGAGAAGTCATTTATATCAAATTTTTTGTTATGCTGGTAGAAGATAATGTATTGGGTTTTGTCAAGATTAAGGGAGAGATGATTGAAAGTATTCCAAAGTAAAAGTTTATCAAGGATTAGGTTGAATGATTCCTGAATTGCTCGCAATGAAACGTCGGCACAAGATATAGTTGCGTCATCGGCGTATAGTATTAAAGGCAGTGGGGATGTTATGTGTGAAAGGTCGTTTATGAATAGGTTAAAAAGGAGGGGGGACAGAGTGGAGCCTTGGGGAACGCCGATGTTGCGGGTGATTGTTGAAGAGGATATATTGTTTAGATGGAGGGTATAATGACGATTTGATAGGAAGCTAGAAAGCCAGTCAAGGGGAGGGCCTCGTATATTATAAAGATGAGAAAGTTTGTATAAAAGGAGATCATGAGGAATAGAATCGAAGGCTTCAGAGTAGTCGATGAATAGAGAGACAACGAATTTGTTAATGGACATGTTGGAGATGATATATTCTGAAAGTTCGAAAAAGGCAGTGGAAGTGCTTCTCTTAGGAATGAAGCCATGTTGGGAAAGGGAGAGGAGATTATTTGAAAAAACGTAGGAAGATAGACGAGAGTAAAAGAGGTTTTCAAAAATTTTGGCAAAAAAGGGGAGAATGGAAATTGGGCGGTAGTTAGAGAAATTGGATGAGTCGCCTTTCTTGAAAATTGGGGTGATTTGTGCAGTACGAAGACAAGAGGGAAATATACCTTGAGTAAGGGAGATGTTGAATAGGTGAGACAAGGGGATAGAAAATTCGGAACTTGCTTGGATTAAGATGTTGGAACTGATGCCTAGAGAATCGGGGCGGTTTGAAAGTTTCAGTCGATTGATGGTGGATAATGTTTCTTCAGGAGAGGCAGGAGAAATAAAGAATGAAGTGGATTTAACTGGAACTGGAAAAGGGTAATCTGAAAGGGGAGTGGGCTGGGAAGGAGCTGGTGGAAGTAAAGTTTCTAAAAAGTTAGTTAAGAGGGTGGGGTTGACAGAGTTGGGGTCGGAGAATGGGAGGATAGCAAAGACCAATTACAGTACGTCTTTAGATCAATGTGTCACAATTAAACAAATCTCGTAGATAGCAGTTTGATACATAAAAGTTATCATTAAATAATATAGGATGGAATCGACGAAACAGAGAGCGTAGAAAATCTGTTTGAACCTTTGCCAAGAGGAGGTGAAACTTAATATGAGACGAGACCCAATGACAGAAGCATATTCTAAAATTGGTCTGACTAGTGTATTAAAAAATAAATTGAAAAGCCAATATTATTAAAACTTAGGGAGTTTCTGACAATAAAGTATGAACCACGATAGTCTTTGAAGATAATAGAGTGAATGTGATTAACAAACGAACGTTTGGAATTAAATATAACAACTAAATCATTTGTAACAGATTTTTGTTGTAATTTACAATCATTTAAGCTGTAATTAAAATTATAGACTATTTTCTTAAGGGAATAGGTGATATAGTGACATTTGTCATTTGTGAACATATTTTTTGAATGCACCAGGCCCCAACTGAATATAGATCAAGTTGTAAATCTTGGCAATTCATAGGATTATGAATAATTTTGCCTAATTTTATGTCATCAGCAAATAGGAATAATTGAAAAGATGTAATCACATCAGTAATGTCGTTGATAAAGATAATAAATAATAAAGGTCCTAGAATTGATCCCTGAGGAACCCCTGAAGTAGAAATAAAACTAGGAGAGTAACTATTATTTATAACAACATAACTGACTCTATTAGATAAATAGGAAAGAATCCATTTGATATAGGAAGGGTGTAAATCATATTTCATTAATTTTTGAAGTAATAGACGGTAATCTACCTTATCGAATGCTTTCTCTAGGTCGATATAAATCATGTCGACTTGCTTATTTTGGTTAATGACATCTCCAATGAAATGTACAGAATCGACTAGGTTAGATATTGTTGAGCGATTCCTCATAAAACCGTATTGACATGAAGAAAGATAGGGAGAGACAATAGAATAAATTCTTCCATGCAGCAAATACTCAAAAATTTTAGCAGGGAAACTAAGAATTGAAATAGGCCTGTAATTTTTTACGTCACTTCTATTACCTTTGTTCTTAAAAACAGGAATAACTTACTATGTTTCCAAATATCAGGAAAAATACCCGATTGGAATGAAAGATTAAAAATTACCTAGAAAGGTTAAACAAAAAATTTACTACATGCTTTATAAATATAGGAAGGAATATTATCCAGTCCATACGAATTTGTATTACTTACTTTGTTAATACCCTGTAGTATTTCCGATTCGGAAAACAAATTAATAGAATTGGCCACGAATTTTTTGACAAACATGTATCTTGGGAAATATATCATCAAAATGCTTATTATATATGGAAGAGTCATTATACACTGATTTGAAGTTTTTAGCAAAAGCCGTTACGATATCATTAAGGTTTTCAATTTTCCATCATTGAGATACATGTTGCCATTAAAAAATCTAGTTTTGGAAACTCTTAACTTATTAGTTACTTTCCAGAAAAGCTTTGGATTATATTTGCTATAGGATTGTGCATTTTTCATATAACATTTAAAATCACGCTTAATAAATTTCTTTGCATTAGATCTTAACAGACGAAATTCTTCTCTGTCATGAAATGAATTTGTTTTCTTCATTCGTGATCTAGTTTTATATTTAGATTTAAGCAATTGTACTGTTTCACGACTAAACCATACAGGATAATTCCTGATACGCTTATTTGTAGTAACAGGAACACAAAGAGAAATGATATAGTGCACAATATTGTAAAATTTAGAAACAATTTCATTTACACAGTTATAATCATTCAAAAAGGACCAATCAACCTAGGAAAAGTAATTGTACAAGGCAGGGAAATTGGCAGCTCTATAATTGAGCTGTGAAGTTAAGTTAACAAAATTTTCAAATATACCAATCTCTTCACGAACAATAGACAAAGGCGGATGATAAAGATCTTCAGGTACTAAGCCATCGTCTTTAAGACAAGAAAATCTGGCAAAGTTTACAAAAACTAAGTCAAGTAGGCCATCATAACTATTTGCGATGGTATTAATCTGGCTACAATTTAGACTATGCATAACATTGTTTAAATATGTGTATTTGGAAAAAAAAGTTTTATTAATACTAGTAGAAAAATCTGGAACGTTAAAATCCCCTAATATTAAAAAATTATCACAAACTGATAACGCAAAAGAAGATGCATTATCTAGAAATAATTTAAAGTCGGGAACAGAAACATAGGGTGGAATATACACTACTGCAACTTTAAATACAGTTGACCCTAGATCAATTTTTAAAAACACATAATCAATAAGAGACACACCAGAGTTAAAATAAATTCTAGAGTAATTAATGTTGTTTATAACAGCAGCTAACACACCACCTCCATCCATTTTATTGATAGTTGCTGATCTGTCATTTCTTTCAATAGAGTATCGGTTATCAAAGATTTCTCCATTATAGATGTGTCCATTCTACCAAGTTTCACTCAGTAAAATAAAATCATATGAGTTTGAGTATACTGCTGAGGAAAAATCATTTAGTTTTGTTTTGAGACCTCTCACATTTTGATAGAAAAAGGAAATATTATTCATGTAAAACATATCTATAAGTTAGTTAAATCATTTTCACACGTGATGATTACTGGCCTAAAATTACTATCGTTTCTCATTAATATTTTTCCTTCCACAGTCCATAAAAATTTATATCCTTTTACGTTTTTAATTCCTCTGGCTTTTTTTAAATAAATTGCTTTTAATGTAAATAGGATATCTTTCATTGCAAATGTCAAAATGTCAGTAGAGAGCGATTTTGAGACTGCTTTCTTCTTAATCATTATCAAATGTTTAATCTTCTTTTTCATAAATTCGATTACAATAGGTCTAGGTCTATCTCCGATCCTATGAATAACATCTACATGCTCAGAAGTTTCTTTATGACTTTTAACACATATTCTAGTAGGTCTTCATTTGGTCTCTCAGGAATACCACGGATAAGTAAGTTGGAGTTATAGGAATACTGAATAGAGTCTTCCATCTGTAATTTCACAAATTGGTATCCTTTCCTCAAGTCATCATTTTCAGACATTAAGTCAGCAATGGTGGACTCACATTTCTTCAATTTCACTTGTGTTTGCTTTAGTTCCCCATGTATATCCTCTACCTTTTTAGATAGAAATTCTACAGAGGCAGCAAGCTCAGATACCACAGATTTCAT
The DNA here is from genome assembly GCA_023313115.1 of Rhysida immarginata. NCBI lineage: Eukaryota > Metazoa > Arthropoda > Chilopoda > Scolopendromorpha > Scolopendridae > Rhysida > Rhysida immarginata. The sequence continues at coordinate 1,185,657 of JAHWFO010089184.1, forward strand.
ATCTGCTAGATGTTCCTTAATGCAAGAAGATATGCAGTCAAGAATATCTCTTTTTGATAGAGGCTCACCTTCTTTAAACAACGCTGCAAGTGGGACACCAGTACAACTTGGACTTTGATGGTGCTTTCCTAAGCAAGATGAGCATTTGCACTGTATTTCCTCTCTTTGGACAGCTCTGAGATCTTTAACTGTAATGTCTAACATCTAGCATGAAATTTGGTTTTGCAGTCATTACACTCTAAAATAACGTGTTCCAGCTTCTGAGATTTGCTTATTGTAATTTTCTCCGAACAGATTCCAAAAAATCAACACTAGATGCCATTTCTTCAGGAAAAATTAAGAACAGCAAAAAAGTAGAATAAAAACAAAGAGTAAATGGGATTATTAGGAGTAAAAGGGATTATAAATTATTAGGAATAATAATATGAATAATAATAAATAAAGAAAGTTAAAAAAAAATTAAGACAGAAAGAATGGGAAGGTGGCGAGATTATTCTATTCAGTTACAAAGCATGCAAGCAACAGGGAGAGGAGCAAAGGGAGAGGTACCCAAGGGGAATGGGGTAAATGAACTAACACGAGAGTGTGATATGGCGGATGTTGTGAGGAGATAGAAGAGCCAGTGGCATAGAGAGGCGGTGGGGGGTTGCAGAGGCAAACGGAAAAGGCAAGTTGAACTAGTTGTAAATTTAAAGCAAGGGGAAAAAAACAGGAAAAAAAATTAAAACGAGAAATAAAATAATTAACTGACTATAAAATTAAAATAGTTAACTGACTATATTGTTAAAAATGGGGGAGCGGAAACAGGCTAATGATAACTACATAACAAAATATGTGTAGAAACTAGTATAGAGATAAAAACCAGTACGCTTGAATCAAAACAAATAATATTAATTAATAAATAAATATATAAAATGAGGAAGATTAACTAGGAAGATTAACGAGAGAGAGGTTACTGAGAGAGAGAGAAAAAAAAATAATAACATTAAATTAATAAAATAATAATATGGAAACTTAGTTATCGAAAAGGTAATGACAACCTGCACTCGGTCCACTGGTTGGACGTGGGCTTATTACTTGGCTGGGCGGGAGGAGATGGGTTGCAAGGAGGGGAAAAACTATGGTCATTGGGGAAGGCAGGAGCATTGGGGACACATCTTACCTCGATGAGAACTACACATCACACATGTCCAGTGACTGTTCATGTTCTGAGTAAATCAATTCTTTCCACAGCCCTGCTTTAATGTAATATTTGCAGTGTAAAATATTAAATATTGTAAAATTAGTCAATAATACATATTCTTAGTTAAAGACTATGTTTTAGAAGTTACTTTACTTTTTGGAGAAGATATTTCCAGAAAAAAAATTCAATTTATTACTATAGTATATATGAAAATTATTAATCGACACATTAGAATGCTTATCTTTACTATCTAGAAAGAATTTAAATATACATAATCACAATTTTCAAAATTATTGATTTTTTTAAATTAATAAATTTAAAATCTATAATCTTTAGGCATGTAATATATTACATTAAGTTTTTTTGAAAATGAAAAATGTTTTAATATACTTCAATATGTAATTAATTACATAAAAGAAATATGAACACCAGTTAAATCTTCTTGGTACAACAGTTCTATTCTCCGCCATTCGCTGCACAGTGGAATAATTGTACCCTGTGACGCCGATTTACTGCAGGTTGCAGAAAAGTCCACAAAATAGGGGGAGGGGGTCATATGAAAATTTCATTGAACGGAGTAGCACGTGGTAGAGACGCAATGATGGAAGCTGCATTACCTCTCTGAATGTCTAGGGAGATTCTCTGGCGGAGAAACTCCATGGAGAAACTGAGGTCCCTTAGGAAAGAGAGGGTATTAGAGCCCCAGGAGCCAAAAGTCTCGAAGCCGATGGGGCAAAAAAAAATTGTTAAGCAGGTTGGTGTACTTCGACGTTTTCTTGCTTTTGGCAAGTTTTGCTGCAAAACTGGCCTCCTTTGAACTTCCGTCTACGTAGGAGCAGGCAAGGGTCTCCACGCAGGTCACTCCCATAGTAGCATCTCCACTGACTTCCAGGTAGAGAGGGTCACTCCGTCAGGGCGTTTCCCATCGGTTTGGGACAGACAATTGGGTTCCAGTGATGATGGAATGCCTGCAGTGGTGAGGGCACGATGTATCGTGTCATTTAGACAACTATGGTGGCTTCTATGACCAAAACTGTCACAGCTGAGGGGGTGGAGGGCTAGTTCATCAAAGATTGCACCACAGTGGCAAGAGTGTGGAAAACATAGATGACCGCCTAAGCAGAGACAGACAGCAATACATAGGGAGTTGTCATCAAGAAAAGTACCCAAAGCAGGGGAAGGGTGGGCATGTAGCCACCTTCCAGATTCACTGGTACTAACAGTATGAAGGCATGTGGTTGAAATAGCATCAGATGCTTCGGTGAAGAAAGAATTTTGTGTGCGTACGTTGTGGAGTGCCAGCCAAGCTCGTTGTGGCCTGCGGAGATCTGGGGCTGGGAGTGGCCTGCATCCATCATGATTCTGCCTCGGCAACCTGATGTATATTAGGTGGCAAGCCAGCGTTTGAAGAATGGAAGAGACCAGGTCGCCGGCTGAGTATAAAGAAGCCAGGAAGGCTGAGAGAGAACATACTTCAGTCAGGCAGACACCCAGATCCCCCATTTTGATGGGAAGTTTGGCTTGCTTCCAGGAGGTGGTGGAAAAGGCTATGTTACATATGGACTGGAGACCAGATCTAAACATGGAATCGAGGTCCTGAAGGTACGTTTTGCATTTCCAGGATGGAGAGAACGCAAAATATAGGTAAGACGAGATGAACTAATGGAGTGTTGTAGGGCGTAAAGAGTGTAGTGGGATTGGAGTAGGCTGATTTTGGTTATTTAGGTGCTCAAAACCTAAAGTTTTTTTTCAAACGCGATCGGAATGGCAGCATCTGTAAGAGGAACACCTAAAAGGAAAACTTCGTCTTCTAATATCTTGGCATTCAGGACGACTGTAGAGAAGATAGGATCAACGAGGGCATTGCCGAGGAAAAGAAGTTCTGACTTCACTGTGTTCAGGGTTAGGCCGATGTCTGGGCCAATAGAGAGAATGGAGCGAATGTCTTGTAAGATGACGTCTGGGCTGTTGATGAGAGTAACATCGTCCAAATGTCAGATGTTCATACGGGATTTTAGTCTGATGGCGAGGGTATTTGCCACAAGGCAGAAGCAGAAAGGGGCAAGGTAATTGCCTTGTTGGACACCCCAAGCAGAAAGGATGATTTGTGATCTGAACAGCAGGGATGAAGGTTTGCCGTAGCATTGGAAAAGGAATGGAAACAGGCTGGGAAATTTATCAGCAAATTTTGTGAGAAAAACGTGACGGGTTATCGTGTTGAAAACATTGTTGAAATCAAGCTTGACCATTACGTGGGGCTGTGAAATGAAGATGTATGTGCAATATTTGCGCCGCAACGGGTACCACAGCCCAGTTGGATAGGGCAGAAGAGTTGGTCGACTCGTCGACGAACACATGAGCAGAAAAGCTTGGCTATTAGGCGCCGAATGAAACTTCCTACTGCAATGGGTCGGACCCCTCAATCTTTCTCTTGTAGGGCAGTTAAGCAGGTGCCGTACAGACTAAATCGGGAACTTTACCGGAAACCATAACAGAGGACAATGAGGAGAGAGCGCTGAGAAGCTTCTGGCTGACGTCTCCGTTTGAAGGTGCGGTCATATCAGCTAGATGTTGGGGGCAGAGGCCATCTGGACCGCTGGCGGAACCTAGAGGGAAGGAGAGGATTGCCTTCCGAAAGTAAAAAGGAGGAAATGGGGTTAGTAAACAAGGCATGGGAGGGTGCAGGATGTCATCAGGGGGTTTAGGTGCGGCGGGTTGTTTACTTTCAAGGAGAGTTAACGTGTGGGGATCTTGGGGAGCAAAGGGTTCCTCCGCAGTTAGGAGATGAAGCGCGCCGCGGATATTTCCTTCAGGGATGTTTAACTCAACCGTGTTCTTCAGGGGTCCTTGTCGACGTTGACGAGAAAGGTGGCTGTTGGCAGCAAAGGCGAGCTGGGGTTATGTTTGATTTAATGTTTTCATATTCGATTTTTATTAATTGAAGGTCTCGGGGCAATAACGACGTAACCCACAGGAAGAAGTTCTTACTAAATGTAAGAATTACTGCTTGTGAAATCCATTTACAGAATTTTTCAGTAACTTTTGCATAAGTAAACATCTATCACAGTAAAGCAAAACATCAACCATACACATTTTACAGATTTTTTAAATATAATATCACTTCTCTCAAAAAATTCTTCCAGCGGGTTAAATCCTTATTGCCCCGAGCCCTTCAATTGTAATCTCACAATTTGCTCTTCCAGGGACCCAACATGTCAGCCTTCCTGCCATATAGGCCCTGGCGGGGGGACTGTCGAATAAACCATTTAAATCAAATCAAATCAATTAAGTAAGGTTTAAAAATTTTTGTAAAAAAAGTGAACTATTGAGAATCTCAATTTTTATGTGACTAAGTTATGGGGGTTTGTTAGTTCTTGATTATATAGATTAAAAGTTTGTTGCCAATTAAACATTTAAATAGTACTAGCAGAGTTACCCAGCATTGCGTGGGATATATACACTTGTAGGTAAAGAGAACAATCTCAAAAAATTAAATTATAACTCCTAATTTGTTAAATAATAACTCAATCAATACAACACAGAGCAAAGGGACTATCCATTCTACTAAAAATACGATAAACAGGAAGTCTAGATGTTATACCGGGACTTTATCTAAACTCTTCTTGACTGCAGAGCACCACCAGATACTTTAGACTCAAGCTCTTATACCCTCTTGCTCTAATCGAAACTCTCATTGATCAGATGTTTCAAACGCCCATATAGCTTTATCTGTTTTATTTGCAGACACAATACTCGTTCTTTTACTTTTCTTTACAGACACATAAGTTTTTGCCAGTGGTCTGGACGTTTTTATCGGGAGCACAAGGGAGACACGCGTGACTCCTATGCCAATGTTCAGTCATAGGACTATCAGCATTTCAGTTTCCAAAATATAAACTTTCCCACAGATTATAGTCAAAATGTATTTTTAGGAAATGTTTGGATCTGCTGTGCTACAAAATAACCTAGGTGATAATCCCGGCACGACTTAACTTTTTTTTTGGAATAAATTTTGAAATATCTTAAAAATAAACACTTGAATATGCTTAGAATTAATACAGTAAAAATTCTTAATGAATATTTGAAAAAAAAATTTTTAAAGGCTCACAATGGATGAACCTCTCCAAGTATGCCACTGCTAGTCTAAATATATTCTTACTCACGTAATCTTACATTTGATGTACACTTGATGTTGTTGCAATTCCCTTTCTTCTCTCTATGTCTTGAAGCAAAACTTGGCCATTCATCTCTTTGTGTATTCTAGTGATCGCCGATTATTCTATTGAGATGCTTACCATTTGCTCAATACAGCACGGAGCTAAAGGATTGCTTCCTCGGTCGTCTTTCCACTCTTTCTCAATAGTCTGCTAACTCTACATTATCTCCAGTTACTGATCATTTTTAAAGAATTTCAAGCATATGTTAAGCTATAAGAACTCTCTTTTCTAAGTAAGCCTGAATAAGAGAAATTCTATGCATTGCTACAAATTGAAACTTATCTATATTGCACCGACTTTGCCTTGCATTGTTGGTCATGAGACATATATTGTTGATCCTTGCATAGTGTTGGTGCATTGCGTGTTGACACCATTGTTGATACCTATTGTTGCACAAACTTTTATTTGCATTTTTTCATGAGATATATATTGTTAGTAAATGCAGAGTGTTGTGAATTGCGTGTTGATACCATTGTTGATACTTATTGTTGCAAAAACTTTGTCTTGCATTGTTGGTCATGAGATATTTCTGCAATGATAATTATTATTTTTCCGAAATATGATGTAGACAGTGACCTTCCTTATGGTTTGAAGGTAAAGTATGCAAAATTTTATCAAGATCGGAATAAAACTGTAGATTTCTATAAAAAACAATCCCAAAAATAAACAAACAAACAAGCAAACATTCTTCTTTATATATATAGATTGCACAAAAAGTTTTTTTTTACGTTTTGCATTATTCGTTATAACGTTTTTCGTTTAAAGTTCTTTGTGTTATGGCTTGGACCATGACGTTGATGCTTTGTTGCTCTGTGAGGCAACAATGCATGGAACCCTCTATTGTTGATTGTTGGAGGCAGTTTTTCTGGGAACATTTATGATCAAAATTCCTGATAAAGCTTGAAGTCTTCCGGCTTTGCAATTGTTAGCTCAGAGGAGCCGAAAGAATCCAATTCTTTTTTACACGCTTTATTCTACTTGCTTTGTCTGTCTGTTGGTTTGGGTGGAATTTTGTAATCGATATTAAAGTTACTTCCTATTAACCGACTGACTTGAAATTTTGCACACCTACTTACTCATGATGACAATACATGAATCAATAAAAAAATCCACTAAATAATTGATCAATTAGTGATAATTAAATAATTTAATTTCTATATGAAGAATATCGTTCAAGACTTTACCAATAGACGGCGTTAGAGTGTGTTTTTTTAAAAAAAATTTATCCTTTATTTTTTCTCTTCTTGCAGTAGCCCATGATGAGAGCAAACTTAGAGACATGGCTTCGAAAATCCATTCAAAAAATGTATTTAACCTTGTAAAATTAGATGGAATTCTAATGATTTATCGTTGATGGATAAAAAAGGTTTTGAGTAGTTAATGCGTCCAAGATAATTAATCAAGAACGACGATGTTTTCTCGGACAGAAGTCAAGAGTTGGTGGGACTATGTTTTCCGTTATTTTCTATGGGCTATGGGTATCGCTGCTGTGATTAAACACAGCAGCCTAATAGGTAGCGCAACATTGAAAACTGTCAATTATCATATGAATCAAAGAGTTGCCTATAAGTGGAATAGTGGAATAGATACTTTAGTGAATCTAGAACATCTCAAAGGCCTTTTTGCTAGGCCCATCGCGGATGGAACCTCACGGAACTGGGTTTTTAAACAACGTTAGTTCTGCTGCTGAATCCTAGGTGTAATTTCGTCCCACAATTGTTGCGGATGAATAAAAAGGGACAGTTGAAATAAAACCGTATTTTGTCATATCATTAGAAAGTGTTAACCAGGGTTAGTTGCGCAGGTGGAGATGAAATTGTGTGGCAGAGCATTTCTGACCATGCTACAACAAGCTCACGGTTGTAGGCACGTAAATAGTATTAGAATAGAAGTACGTTCACTCTGTAGTTCAGTGGTTGCCCCATGCGATGGCTTTAGCATCTTTAGGTGGGCAACAGGCTCATAGACACTGTTGTGAAATTTCAGCTGTTTTTTACAATTTCCTATTTTATGTCAAGAGAGAGAGAAGGAGCACGCTTCATTCTTCTCGTGCTCTTGCATTGTTATTGTTAACGAAGAACACTTGCATAGCAACTAGCTGTGAGGAAAGCAGCCAGCCATTGTTGTCTTCTCACTTAAACTTAAACCTATATTTTTGTTCTTTTACTAAATAAATTATTATTTTTTTTGCAAGTCTAGTTCATTATGTCTCAAATAATCAAAATTCATCTACTTATGGTCCTTCGAGCCGGATAGTCAACAAGACAACCAGATAATCAACAACACTCTTCATTTCGAACGAAGCCATCGTATTCCAACGAAACTTACATGCCAGCATTGTTGGTTCAGTTTTCTATGCTACAATGACCAGTGTCCAGACGACTTAATTCTTCAGCTACGAATCGTTGCCATGTAAGTGAATTCCGACTACATGTACACTGAGTTAGCAAAACTCATGGGATAGCAAACACATTGAATTCACAGGGGTAACGGATTCTGGGAATGGACCATTAGACGTTGTGGGAAGAGCTTGTATAAGTGATTAATCAGAAATGGCACGTCGTCGCGAGTTGACGTCTTTTGAACGGGGTCTAGTAGGTGCCCGACGCATGGGAAGTTCCATTTCGGCAGTGGTGCAGGAATTTGGCTTTCCCCGCTGAACTGTCTCCAGGGTGTATCGGGAATGGCTGGATGAAGACATCACAGTCCACAACAGGCACCATACCAGGCGTCCAGCTGCCCTGAATGATCGTGACCGGCGACACCTGGGACGAATGATTCAGAGAGAAAGGAGCGCAACAGTGCAGCAAATCACAGTACAGTTCAATACTGGCCACACTAGAAACACTTCTCGGTGGACAAGCCGTCGGAATCTGCATGCCCTCGGGTTTTAGCAGCCGTCGCCCTACACACGCCAATGCTTACCCAGCGTCATCGGACACTCCGGCGTGCATTTGCCACCAACCATCTTGGCTGGACTCTGCAACAGTGGCGTAACGTCATATGGTCAGATGAGTCACGATATCAACTGTACCACGCTGATCGGAGGCACCGTGTGTGGCGCAGACCTCACGAAACGATGGATCCCGCATGCCAACAGGTGGTGGTGCAGGGTGGTGGGGCGTCAGTGATGGTCTGTGGTGCATTTTCCTGGTTTGGAATGGGCCCTCTGGTTATTCTGGACCAAACGTTGAATGGTCCACGGTATCGTCAACTCATCGGAGACCATCTGCACCCGTTTT
>JAHWFO010089184.1:1209298-1226450 GCA_023313115.1 Rhysida immarginata
GAAAAGAAAAGATCGATGAAACGGCGATTAGGCCTAACGGCCGCATGGTGTGATTCATCGACGAAAGAAGGGGGATTTTGTTCGATTCTGGGGATTTTTTCTTCACAAGTCCATACAATGCTTGGCAAAGGATTAGCAAAAATCATAAACACATAACTGACTATGTCACATCACTCCCCCCTAAAAAAAAAAAAAAGGAAAACACGAAGAACCTCTTCACATTCCTTCGTTGTGGAGACGTTTATAGTCCACTTTAGGTTGTCTTCTGAGAGAGTACTGCTCTCTTTCACTGCGTTCCGGTGGGGTCACTACCTCCTCCTCGGGAATAGCTCCATGGTCCTCCTGGATTTGTTCAAGTTGATTGCCAGTAGACTCAGCATCGTCCTCTCTTTCTTCCACGGGGAACATCGTTGGTTCGGGCGAGGTACTCATCCTTCCGTTGGATCCATTCAAGGCATCGTCAGGCTGCGGGGATACGGGCCTCTTGTGGTCAGGTACTGTTCTTCCCCGACCCAGGCATCGTCCCCTGTAAGCAGGTGCAGATATGTCTTCCTCTTCTGCTTCTTCCAGATCGGACTCTTCCGGATCCCTTGCTGTTGCAGTTCTGTTTTTTCTTCTGGGGCTCCTTCGAATTTTGTTCCCGTAGCATGGTTTTAGTCGGTCCGTGTGAACAACCTGCCTGTCATGCCTCCAAATTCCTTCTATCTCATAATTGACCTTGGACACAGTTTTAAGGACACGGAAAGGTCCCAAGTACCTGTGTCCAAATTTGTTCTTCCTCCCCCCTTTTCGTAACAACCATACTTTATCCCCGGCAGCATATGTGTGTGTCTCCTCCTTACCTTTGTTTCTGTGGGCCAGCTTTCTACCTTTTCTCTCCTGACTTATCTTGGCTACCTTCTCCCTTGTATTCATTAATCTCAGAACCAAATCTGAACGATAATCTTGCACGGATACTGGTTTCTCAGGTTCAGTTTCCCAAGAGAGAGGGGTTCTGGGGTCAAATCCATACAAGACGAAGGCAGGTGCCTCACCAGTATTACTATTAAGGTTGGTGCGGATAACAAACAGGGCCTCTTGGAGTCTGTCATCCCATTCCCGAGAATGATTGTCACATAAGGTTCGCAGTACCTCGGTAATGGATTGGTTGAGCCTTTCGACCAATCCGTTACTGTTTGGTCGGTAAGCCGTAGTGTGATGCATGTCAATGTGCAGGTCCTCACATAAGGCTTTCATTAGATCAGAAGTAAAGTTAGCCCCTCTGTCTGATATGATCTCTTGGGGCACACCATATCTGCATATGACGTGGTCAAGGATGGCTTTGGCCACCGTCATCGCAGATTGGTCAGGGAGAGCGCAAGCTTCCGGAAACCTGGAAAATACATCCATACATACAAGTATGTATCTATTTCCTTTGGAACTCTCTGGTATGGGTCCTATCAGGTCTACCGATATCTTCTGAAAAGGGAATGATGCAGAAAGTCCCTCTTGGAAAGGAGCCTTTCCTTTCTTAAGTTTGCACTGCTGGCAGACCCTGCAGTTACGCACATACGTGACAACATCTCTTTCCAAGCTGGGCCAGTAATAATGGGTCCTAAGCGATTGAACAGTTCTCCCTACCCCTTGGTGGCCTGCCAAAGATCCCGAGTGGGCTCTTTCCATGAGTTCGTCCCGCATTGATTTCCCCACACATAGTTTATTCCGATCACCTTTCCCTCTCTTCATTAGCATCCCCCTTTGGACAAAGAACCCCCTTTTTTTTTTATTACCCTTAACCATAGATGACATGAGAGGATCCATATGTTGAGATTCCACTATCTTGGCGATCATGGATTTATTGCTAATCTGAATAATGGTTTGTACTTCCTTCGCTGGAAGCCTAGACAGCAGGTCTGCGATCCCATTGTCCCCCCCTTTAACATGCTCAATTTTCAGGTTGTATTCTTCGAGCTCGAGAGACCATCTCAGCAATCTCTGATTTGAATGCTTCAAATTCTTGATGAATGAAAGGGGTTTGTGATCGCTCCTGACTGTTACTGGAAAACCCAAGACAATATGCCTGAATTGTCTTAAACCCATGATAATGGCCAGAGCCTCCTTTTCAATGGTGCTGTAGTTTATCTGTGCCTTGTTTAGTTTGTAGCTGTAAAAGGCGATGGGGCGGAGGTATCCGTCCTTCATTTGGTGAAGGGCTGCTCCAGTCGCACCAATCGAGGCATCAGCAAAGAGGATGAACTCTTGCTCGTAATCAGGAGGGACCAGTATGGGCTGGCTGCTTAGGGCCCTCTTTATGCTATTGAATGCTTCCTGGCATTCCTCTGACCACTTAAACTTCGTCCCCTTTTTAGTCAGATCAGTGATGGGCAGGAGGATGCTTGAGAGATTCCCCACAAATGGTCGGTAAAAGTTCACTGCCCCCAACAACGACCTCACTTCCTTGACATTAGACGGAGGTGGGATTGATTCTATGTGTTGAACATTGCCTGGATCAGGGCTGACTCCCTCTGCTGAGATCATGTGACCTAGATATTTGACGCTGGGAACACAAATGGAGCATTTGGATTTCCTTAACTTCAGATTTCTTTCTTTGCAGATTTTTAAAACCCATTCTAGGAGGCATAAGTGCTCCTCAAATGTCTTAGAGTACATCAGTATGTCATCCTGGAAGACAAAGATTCCCCTTCCTAAATGTTGACTAAGAATGTCAGACATGAATCCTTGGAAGGCTGAAGCTGAATTTTTCCCACCCTGAGGTAGCCTAGTCAGCTGAAATTTTCCCCAGGGTGTTTGGAAAGCATAACATTCGCGCAGATTTTCGTCAAGGGGAATTTGAAAATATCCCGAGTTGAGATCAAGGACTGAGAAATATTTATGTCCGTTTAAGCTTTGGAAGATGTCATGCGGTTTCGGCATAGGGAAATCCAATCCTTGGGTGATGCTATTTACTTTTCGTAGATCCAGTGTCATACGAATATCTCCATTCTCCTTCTGCACAATAAAGACAGGAGAGTTCCATCGGGATTGGCTGGGCTCTATGATTCCTGCTTCCAGATACTGATCTATACGCCTTTTGAAAGATGCTAGGTGCTTGTGAGGTATAGGGTACTGCCTGACAAACACAGGATTAGTTTTATCGATAGTAAAATCAATCTTCGTATCGCGCACTCCATTAAGGATCTCCACTTCCTCCCCAAAGCTATCCTGATAAACATCTATCAAATCAATAATTGCTGATTCTTGGTTTTTAGAGAGAATCCCACTCCTTAAAGAGTCTATCTGAATTCCGTTGCACTCAATCATGACACTTTTAATGAGGTCAGTCCCTAATATAGCCTGATATTCTCTCCCTCTCAAGCTCATGCATATAAACTTCCTGTACCCCGATATTCCTTCCGATGAATGAATATTCGCCCAAATGGCCCGATCTACCCTTTGTACTTGGCCTCCTATCCCTTTGATAAGCATGGTGATGTCTTCCCATTTAACTGACTCACCCAGATCTTCAGCCACAGTCTCATCAATTATAGACACCTGAGATCCTGTGTCGATAAGCGCCACTATGCATGAATTCTCGACATTAAGTCTGACTTTGTACAACCCATCAGTTTGGTTCTTAAGTATGACCAGATTAGCCTGTTTATTCAATTTGGCCGGAACATACTGGTCGGCAGGCCCGGCACTCATTAGTTTAAAGGCTTTCTCTTACATGAATCCGCGTAGTGGCCTCTCTCTCCGCAGGCAAAACAGGCCCCTCTTTTAGGCAAGAAGTTTGCTCCTCTAGGCTTAGTTTCTACTTTCCTTTCCAAAGAATCTATTTTCTGTACTAGTTCCTTCATAATCATCTCCCTGTCTTCCCTATCTTTTCGTTCTAATTCTAGCATTTTCCCTTGCTGGATGATTAACTTTTCCAGAGCCTCCATTCGATCAATCGTCTCTTTCGATTCTCCCACATTGCAGTTCCCTAAGCTGGATCTTAATTCTAAGGTCTCGGACTTAATGGCCTCCTCTATTGCCTTCTCAAAGGTCTCAGGCCCCAACAGGGAGATAGCCCTGGCGTGGACGGGAAGAAGATTCTCAGTGAATCTTTTTAGCAGTAGATCTGGCCTCTGGGGCTCCATGCTGCTTTCGTATTCGATGAGCCTGTCACATAAGTGCTCAAGGCGTGAGGCAAATTCCTCTACGCTTTCTTTCCTTCCCTGGTGGGCTAGGAAGAATTCCCTCATTATGTCCTTTCCATCCGCCTTCTTTCCTAAAACTCTGACAAGTCTTTCCTTCAGTCTGTTACTATCCGTAACCTTATATAATTGTAGTTCATTAAATTTCCGTGCTGCTGTCCCTTTTAACTTTGCCTTTATAACGCTAGTCTTTATATCCTCATTCCAGCCAGCCAAGACGGCTACATTATCGATGGCACAAAAGAAACCTTCCAAATCAATGGAGCCATCATCCCCAGAAAAGGTTGGAATGAGGTGGGTGAACCCTAAGACCATGGAAACTTTTCCTTCCGCTGCAACAGCATTTCCATCATTGATATTGTCCCCTTCCATCATTTCTCGATTATCACAGTCCCTGAGTTCGGGCGCCAGTTGTGATATATGGGTTGTGATATGATCGAGGAAATGATTAAACACTTAGTCAGAGCTTTAGTTAAGAATAAGATATTTACTGAGATCAATTACATATTATACAAATAACAAAAGAAATAATATTTACAAGGTTCATATTCGCTTTGAGATCCACTATTAACAATAATACACAAAGCCAATTCAGTGAGAAGGAGGCACACACATATTACTTATAAGAAAAAAAACAAACAATGGCATTCCATTTTACATCTAACTGTCAATAGCTAAAATTAAGCTTCCCAATTCAAACTAGATAAAACTAAGCATAGTTCTAACAATTATAAGATTGTAGGAATATATCAAAAACATAACATAGCAACAAGTTCGCACAAGTTAATAAATAAAGAAGTTTTACATTACCATGCCGGGACAGAGAAGAAGAGAATGATCCAGAGGTCTGAAGAGAGGTCTGCAGTGGTTGAAGCTTGAATCTCGAATGAATCCTGAGGGGGCTGCGCTCCCCTTTTATATGAAACGCCAATCCCGCAGCGAATACTGGGATCGCCACCTGGTGGTGACTCCCGAATGACGCATAACGCTTCCGGCAGGGAATAAGAAAGGACCTCTCCGCGATCATCTCTAGACTCGACTTCCCAGCATGCAATGCGCCAAAGGTGCGAATTTTGAATCGAAGCTTTCACAGAATACGAGACAGTAAAAGTGATAACAAACATAACAAAAGAAAGTTTGTAGATTTGTTTACAGTTCAGTTGATAGGCGATTAATCCACTATCCTCAGTTAGACAACGTTTTTCTTTTCTTCCTGAAATATATAAAGAAAAGGAAAAGAAAAGAAAAGATCGATGAAACGGCGATTAGGCCTAACGGCCGCATGGTGTGATTCATCGACGAAAGAAGGGGGATTTTGTTCGATTCTGGGGATTTTTTTCTTCACAAGTCCATACAATGCTTGGCAAAGGATTAGCAAAAATCATAAACACATAACTGACTATGTCACACAACAACATTTCTGGAATCGTTGATCTAAAGACTACATTTGTGAACTGCAACGTCAACACAAATGGCTAGACAAGAAACCAAACCTAGAATTGGATTGGTCCTTGTCTAAGATGACAACTACCCCCACTAAAATGGAAACTCGGACGCATCATAAGCATCCATCCAGGCAGTGACTACGCCGTACGAGTCATCACAATAAAAACCCAAAATGGCATCCTCAAACGTTCTATTCACCGTGTTTATCCTCTGCCAATTGCCTACTACATTGAGTCAATGAAAGTGATCTCTGGAAGCACATATCTTCTGAAAGCCAAACCAGGAATCCGACTAGTCAGAGTAGATTGCCTCTTCTGAATGTTACACTTATAACATTAAACTGTAAACTTATGGACTTGTTCTAAATTGAAATGTTCAAGTGCTATTCAAGCGATAATTGTAATTATCGAACTAAACAACCATGCTTATTTCTTAGTAGATTTCAAGACTCTTGATTTGTTCCACTAGGAATGTCAACGTGTTTATTTATAAGTGAAGCTTCATTGTTTCAATTCATTATTTTGTAACTAATAATCCTTTCTGTACCATTTTATTTAAGGTTCCTTTAAGGCAGGAAGTATGTTCTGAAATTTCTATTTTTTACAATTTTATCAAGAGAGGGAGAGAGAGAATGACCACGCTTCGTTCTTATCGTGCTCTTGCAATGTTATTGTTAACGAAGATCGCTTGCATAGCAACTAACTGTGAGGAAGGCAGCCAGCCATTGTTGTCTTCTCACTTAGACCTAAATTTTTGTTCTTTCACTAAATAAATTAACAAATAGTTAATAAATACAACTGAAAAATAAAATAATAATTAACAAATAACAAAATAATTAATAAATATATAAGTAAAATCAAAATAAAACTAAAAAATCAAATAAAGAGCTGACGTTTCGGATAGAGCCTATCCTTGATCAAAGCAAAAAGGATAATTCTCTAAAAGCAAATAGAATATTAGAGAATTATCCTGAAGTTATCTTTTGATTTTATTTATATATTTATTTAGTTTATTTATTTATTTACTTTTAGTTTTATTTTGATTTTACTTATATATTTATTAATTATTTTGTTATTTGTTAATTATTATTTTATTTTTCAGTTGTATTTATTAACTATTTATTGCATTCCAGGGTTTTTGTGTCTCGTCCTTTTCTCTTATAAATATCCGTAAATAAATTAACCTTTTTTATGTAAGTCTAGTTCATTATGTTTCAAATAATCAAAATTCATCCAAACACAACATTAATTATTATAAAAAATGTGATTTTTTTTTTAAACGGAAAAAATTCTGATTCAGAGTAAATTAAGTGAAAAATATTCTAAACCCTTTTACTTTTTTTAATTTATTGCATATTTTTTATTTTTATTTATTGTTTTTTGAAAGAAGAATAGGCACAATTGATGAATGCAATAATATAATTTACAATTTTTATAATAAAGTGAAAAAATTTTTAACCCCTATATTATGTTTTTAAATTTATTATATATACTTCTTTTGTTTTTGTTTATTATTTTTTTGAAGGAAGAATAAACACAATTGCTGAATGCAATAAAATAATGCGTATCGAGCTGGCCTTTGCCACTGGTGCAAATGTCTCGTGGTAGTCTGTCCCTGGGACTTGTAACCTTTCGCAACCAGTCGCGCCTTGCGACGTTTGACTTGTCCATCTGCCTTATAGTTAGTTCGCAGCACCTGTCTGCTGCTGATGACTTTTCTTCTATCGGGTCTGTCGATGATCCTCCAAGTCTTATTCTTGATTTGGGCGACGTACTCCTCGTAAATAACTTTCTTCCATTCTTCCCTGTCGGGTCCTTCTAGGGCTGCCTTCATGTTTGGGGGGGGGGGTCCAGTTCTGCAACTAGGAAACAGGATCCAGCCGACTCCTCTGCTTCTGGCTCGTTGACATTGGTATCTCCGTTTTGATCTCGCTTTGCCAGTTGGAACTTCTTTTGTGGTGTTCCGACTTTCCAGTCTCGTATGAAAGTGAGTCGAACTGATCCGTCTCATGTGGCTTGTCTGTCATTTTCTGCCACCTCTGGCTCAACCAGGGAGTCACTTCCATCATCTGCAGTGGTGTTCTCTGTGTTTATTCCATCTCGGAGGCAGTGCTTAGTTTCGAACCTACAAGTCTTTGGGGTTGTCCCTGTTCCTGGTAATTCTTGCCCTTCCATGAAGTCTTTGAACGAACTTTACGTCCCGACTGACGATGACACTCCTTTCCTTCATTGCCCAGAATCGATAGGCTTTTGACTTGTCACAGTAGCCGACGAATCTGCAGTCAATTCCGCGTTCATCCAGTTTTGTTCCTCTTGGGCCCTTCCTTAACGCATAGCATCGTCTGCCAAAGGATTGCATGTGTCGCACTGTTGGTCGCCTCCCTTTCCATATTATTATTATTATTATTATTATATATAATGTACAGGGTAACAAAGCAATTAAGCACATATTCAGTAACAATTTACATGACAACTCAATTCTTATTTTGTAGTATCGTGATAATTACAAGTTTTTGTCTGACGAAGTTGATTTAAGTTGTGATTAAAATTACTATAACTACTTGCCATGACAATATCATTTGGCAGTAAATTCCATAAACTAATTGTATCCGGAAAAAAAGACTTTGCAAAAACTTACATCTACAAGCAATTTTCTTGATCTTATTTTTATTATCGATTCTATTGGAGATATAGTTTGTACACTCTAGGAAATTTTCTTTTTTGAGATTACTCATGTTATTAATTTATAAAGGGTTTTTAACTTTAATTCTTTCCTTCTAATCTGCAATTCAGGTAAATTTAGGCTATTTTTTAATTTTGTTTAACAAGAATGCCTATCAAAATTTTTTGAACTTTCAAATAATTGAACTTTCACAGTAAGGGTCTTAGCAAATAGCACAATATTCAAGAATGGATCTAACTAAAGATTTGTACAGGAATAATTTGACTATCATACCTAGACCTTTTGATATTGAGTGAAACAAGTAAAGTGCTTTATTTGCTTTACCGATAATTAATTCAACATGTTTATTCCAACTTGAGTTTTTATCAACAATAACCCCTAAAATCTTTATAGAGTCAGATTTAACTAAGTCACAACTGTCAGTGTTGTAAATAAAAGCAAAGGCTTTGGCCCTTGAAATATTCATATAGTAAGACTTTGACCAGTTAACAGCCATGCTCTAAATTTTACACCAATGAGAAATAAAATTTAGATCCTGCTGAAGATCGATTTGAAGGGCTGCACTGTTAATTTGCTTAACTAATGTCCCATCGTCTGCAAAATAGAGGTTTTTATTAGATATCCCCTGTAGTAAGTCATTTAAATACAGATTAAAAAGAAGAGGTCCCACTAACCGATCCCTGTGGAACACCAGAGAATATCTCACAAGGCTTTGACAGTACACCGTCAACTAAAATGCTCTGCACATGTCCAGTAAGAAAATTTCTAAACCAGGTTACAAGTTTATCACCAAAATCATATTTGGATAGTTTCAGAAGTAAAAATCAAATAGGTACTTTATCTAAATATACAGCAATTAAATCAACCTCTTTCCCGTTTTGTATAAATTTAGAAACATAATGAACCAAATCTGTCAAAAGTAAATCAATAGAAGAACGGCGTGTAAAACCAAATTGATTATTGGCTAGTAACCCATTTTCTGATAAGAAAATAATCATATGCTTTATGATAATATGTTCCATCAATTTAGCAGTGATGCAAGTAAGGGAAACAGGACGATAATTCTGGTTTTTTTTATTATCGCTGGACTCATATAGCGGTGTAACTATAGCCCTTTTCCAATCAACAGGCACGTCACCTGTTGTATAAGATAAAGTAAAAATGTCTTCAAGATAAAGAGCAGCAACTGGCGCAACTAAACGTAACATCTTATTTGTGATGCCATCAGGGCCACAGGCTTTGTTCATATCCCTTTTCAGAATTAAATTCAATATACCTGAGCTACTAAAACAAAAACCAGGAAAGCTTTTATCAGTTCTAAGATTGAAACATGGAAGCTTGACGTCATTTATTTTGGAAAAATTTTGCTAGAATGATAGATTTAAAAGGTATGTTTTTTCTAAGCTACTCCTTTTAATATTACCAGTATCCGAATATAAAGGAGGAATAGTATTAACATCTTTTTTGACATTTTTTATGAACTTCCATAGTCGTTTAGAATTTGACAGGTTTATACTGTCACCAAGTTTGGCGACTGACGACTTGCCCAAGGCTCCCGTTCATCCATCTCAGACCGGGAGCAAGCTTGGGTATACACTAGCGCCATCGGTGGTCACCAACCATGGCGCTAAAACATAGGTGAAGCGTAGAAAACGGCGTCGCCAGGGCATAGTAGCGCCACCTAGAGAGCTCGAGCAGGAGACTAAGCAAGGTCCTAGGCAGAGACCTAAGCGCGAGCGTTTTATCCAGGATAAACGGAAGAGGCGCAGGAAAATGCGCGAAGAGAGTGGCGCGAAGGTGAAAGAGAGCAATCAAGGGGAGAGAGATCATGGAACCGTGGGAAGAGGACACGGAAAATTTACTCCGCGCCTTTTAGAAAATTTCCCTCGAGGTTTCGACCGAAGGTAAAGGAGTGTGAGTACGGAGAAAGAAGGTGTTGGGAAATTGCACAAACTTTCTATGTGTTTAGTCACGTCGGCCGAAGACGGAACAGGAGCAGAGCAATGAAGGGACACGGACTGGTTGAAAGGCAAGCCGGTTGCGAGGGCACGAGCGGCCCTGGCACAAAACGAAGAGCCCCTTGGTCCTTCACCACTCTCACGAGGTATTTCCCCAGCCACGACTGGACTCTTGATGGCCAGCGCTACGAGGACGTTAGTAGTCGCCGCGGGATTGGAGTCGGCCTATCTGTACTTGTTAGTCGATTTGGAGGCCCAGCTGATTCCAGAGGAAACCGCCGTTTGGATCACTCCATGGGCACAGGAAGCCTTTTGGATGCACGGATTGGGACACATAGAGCCCTACATAAGGTCAGTAAATTTTTCTTGTGCACCTCGCTTCCGCCTGAGTTCCACTGATAAAATTGCTCTCTTTAGCGCGTAAGTGTTCAGATGAAGTAGAAGAATTACAAAGTCATATTTGTAGTGAGACAAAAGTAGATACAATCCAATTACAAAATAAGTAAATACTAGATCAGGTCCAATTGGTCAGTCCAATCCAGGTTCGTAGTTTATGGCTCCTCTATTCATTCCATTGGTCAGTTTGGGAAGATGAAGAAGTTTTGCCACTTCCTTCAGTTGCGTCATGTTCAAAGGGCCTGCGTCACTGTTCAGTAACCTGGCAGGGTCTTCGCTGGTGATGGCATGTGACTCCAAGAAATTTAATAGCCTCGGGTCACTTGTGCTGTGTATGATTTCAAAATCTTCTGCTCTGTAGTCATGTTTTCGGTCTAGAACGTGGTCCGCGAGTCTCGAAACAGCAAATTTGCCATTCCTGATGCTTGCCAAGTGCTCGCCTATGCTCGTTTTTATTGCTCTTTTCGATTGCCCGTAATAGACCGCATCACATTTGGAACAAGGTAGTTTGCAGATTCCTGGCTTCTCTTCCTGAGAGATAGTATCCTTTGGGTTCATTAACCGTTTTCCCGTTGTGTTAGAGCTGCTGTAGACCACAGAGAGGCCAAACTCTCTTGCAATCATTTCCATGCCTCTATTTAAATGTTTATTGTAGGCCAACACCTGTCCTGGTGTTTTTTCTTTCTGCAGTGTGGTGATGTTTTTCAGGATCATTTTATATTTAACTTTTCTGGTAATGCTGTTCACTATTTCTCCAGGATAGCCGTTGCGTCTTGCGAACTCTTTAATTGTTAGGAGTTCCTCACTTCTACTTTCCTTGTTTAGTGGGATGACATGCGCCCTATGCACCATATGGTAGAGTGCTGCTAGTTTATGTTGATGACAGTGGTTCGAGTCATGCTTTATGAAGTGAGGCACAAAGTTTGCTTTTCTATAGATGTCATACAGATAGCCTGCCATTTTTAGACATACAATTGACAAGAGTTGGCCAAGAACTACAGTATGACAAATATCGTTTTTAAAAAGAATGTACCTCTCATTTACTGAGAGACTTTCCTTAACATCAGTATAATTTACAAATTTGCAATAAAAGGCATTTAATATTTTAGATTTACCAGCACGATGACAGAGAAGAATCATTGCTTTACAACTTTTCACATGTGGCTTCCAAGTGTAAGGCAAGTAGGATAAAACAATATTGTGATCACTGATACCATTTACAATTTCCATAGTAAGACCTTCAAAATTTGTAAAAATTAAATCAAGGATGTTTTGTCTAGCTTGCCGAGTGGGAATTCTATCCTCTTGAATTAGTGAAAACTCATCAATGAGGTGATTTAAGTCATTTATAAGTGATGAATCCTCTTAATGTGACTTAATGTCCCAATTTACACTAGGCAAATTGTAATCTTCTCCAATATGTAGCAGCTTATTTCTAGCATCTACTTTGTTTAGACACTTTGCCAAGTTTAAAAGACACTGTTTGTCATAACTAGGGTGATAAACGCTTCCAATAACCATATTTTTACCTGAACTACAACTGATTTCAACAAAGACACATTCAGTGACACAAGTAAAAGACAATTCGTATGATGAAAATTCACGTTTTACCACAAAAAAGACCCCACCTCCTCTCATTTGCCTGTTCTTTCTGAAATAAGTATAATTTTCGGAAAAGTAAAGTGAAGAAGGATCCTCATCCTTTAAGCTGGTATCAGTACCAATAACAATATCAAGATCTTCAGGCAGAATAAATTCCGATATTTCGATTTCTTTGTTCTTCACACTTCAAAAATTTATTGTTGCAATCTTTAAGCAAATTTCTGCAGGGTTTTTTATTTCATTAGACAATGAAGCAAGGTGGGTAACCTGTTGTTTATCAGAGCTCAATTCCTTGAGCTCTTTCGAGGTTATTTCTTTTTGCTCATCAGGTCTTTTGTTAGCTGTGCGGAGTTCCTCCTTTCAGCCCTCTGGTGATACTCTATTTCGAATATATCAAGCCGTGTTCAGTGCCTCAGCCCAGAAAGATGGTGGGAGTCCAGACTGGATCAACTTGCATGTGGTCATCTCTACAAGCGTTCTGCGAGTCCGTTTTGCTGGGGTATGTATGGGACGAGTCCATTCTTGCATATAAAAATCCCTGAGGAGAGCATCGAATCTTGCATTCTGGTATTCCTTTCCATTGTCACTCTGCAGGTTGATTTTCCTGTTGAGCTTGTTTTCAATGCGCGCTTAGTAGGAAGTGAAGGCTTCAAAAACTTCGTCTTGGGATTTCAGAGGAACATTTCACACCAGCAGGATTCCTCATCGATGAGCATCGCAAAATATCTTGTGCAACCATTTGATGTGGTTTTCATTGGTCCACAAATGTCTGTGTGGACAATTCCAAGAGTTTGGTTCCTCCTCCACCTCTCTCCTTTGAAAACTGGGCCTGAGCCATCTTTCCCCAGGTGCAAACTTCGCAGGTTGGCAAACTCGTCTTGTCTTCCAGCTCTTGCCCGTGCACTGAGTCTTTCCTTGCCGTTTCCTTCAGGTCTCCTTCGTTCAGTTGGCCAAGTTTCTCGTGCCATTCGTCAATTTTCAATTTTCTTTCAGCCTTTCCATCAGCCGTTGCAGTGGTGTGTTTTTCTTGTCGCACGAAGTAGAGGTCTCTGACACAATTGGCAGTGGAGAGTACTCGCCAATCCGTTTTCATAGAGGACGTACGCCTTGTCCTGCTTGAAAATTATGCCAAAGTTCATATCCCTAATTTTGGGTACGGACAAGAGTTTGGTCCGCAGTTGAGGCACGAATTAGATTTTCTTAAGTGTAAGCTGCTCGCTTGAGGTCCCGTCTGTCACCTACAGGGCTATATCGCCAATTTCTTCAATTTTGGTGCTGTCAATGCTTGCTAGGTTCAGTGAATTTTGGATCAGTTTCAGATTGCTGAATTCCTCCTTTTTTAGATTCATGTGTGACGTGCACCCACTATCCAAGCACCACTTTAAGTCGGTTTTGAAGGTTGACTGCATGATGGACTCATTTGTTGTTAACTCCATTGCAATTAGGGATGTTACACTTCTATTCTGATCCCTTTTGGAAAACTTCCTGGGACACTCTGATGCCTTGTAGCCCAGTTTCCGGCATCGATGACACAGGAAGTTGAATTTCTTTCTGCCACCATCTGATGCACTGCCCTTGGAGTCATCCATGGTCCCTTTCTGATGGTTTCTCTTTTGGTCTCGTTGGTTACGTTTTCCAGCATACATCGCTCCCAATGTAGAGTCACTGTCCTTCAATTTCCTCATGTCATACTCCTCTGCAATCTTTATGCGGAGCACCACTGGTTTTAGGAGTTCGTCACGAGATTCAATTGCACACCTGAAGTTCTCGAAGGATTCTGGAAGACTATAGAGTAGCATGATTGCCAAGAGGTCGCTGTTGATTTCCAGATCCATCTTGGCCAGCTTTTCAACTGTATCGAAGAATTCCGCCAGATGATTTCGGACGTCCTCCCCATCTTTCATTCGAGAAACAGTGAGCTGCTTCTAGAGCATTGCCTTGCGTGCTGGTTCCTTCGATTGATGTACTTCTTCCAGTCACAGCCACAGTTCCTGTGATGTCTTGCAATGTTTTACTTGCTTCAGTTCGGTCGGTCAAACTTTACTTTCTGATGCCCGAGGATGCGGGTTCGACCCCAGCCGAGGACGATGAGGATTTTTTCAGAGGGAAAATCCTGAGAACACGCACTTCCTTCATTAGAAGGGAAGTAAAGTTGTTGATCCTGTTTAGTCGTTTGCCGGCTGCACGTTAAAGGCAAAATTTGCGGCCCCTATAACGCCGTCCTAAAATGATCATGGCAGTTGAAAAGGACGTTAATATCAAACAAACCAAACCAAACCAAACTTTGCTTTTTGGTCATTGGAGTCCCAGCTATCTATTTCTGCACTATGGTCATTGGTTACCGTTGGTACTGGTCGTTTGATGGTACCATTTGCGTAGCCCCAATAATCCTTTTTTAACTAGTATTGCTTCAGCTTGGATTCGCCATGTGTCATATTTTCTTTTGATAAATGTTCTATTCTAGTGGTGAGATTCATGGTAGGGAAATTGTGGGAACTGGCTAACTACGATTCCAATTTCCAGTTCAAGAAGAGAAGAAAAGGTTACACACACACACACTGTTCTTTCTAACTTTTTCCATCGTATAATGAAAAGGAGAAAGACTTACAGTTTGTTGTTATTTATTTGAGTCCAATCAGTTGTACTTAATTCCGTGTATGTTTGTTTTCCATGTGCGTTCGAATGCAGCAAGCAGGAATTCTTTTCCTCTTTCCTTTTACATAGAGTCAGTAGTCCCAAAAAAATATTATTCCCGCAGTAGAAGCGTGCTGGGTCCATAACCTGTTGGATATTTCCACTAATAAAATAAATAAATTGTAGAGGATGCTTGTGAAATCGAAAAGGTAGCTTTATTAGGCATGTTTACTTGGCCGTGCGGCCATCGACAGATATAGAAAAGAAGTGAAAAAGAACAAAAAGAATGCTGGGTAAAAACGAGACATGAGGGGGATCCTGGGTAAAGAGAGGTCATAGTGTTTCCTGATAGATGGCACTGTGTTACGACATTTCCCAAGGTCTATAAAACACGGTCAGGACGCGAATTTATATTTAGTAAGAGCATTACCGGTAGTAATGTAGCAAACCGCGTTCACATTGCAGGAAAGCCACCAATTCAGAGGGAACACACCATCTCCGTGTTGAGAGAGACACTCTTTATGACGGCAAATAATGGATTTGAGGAGAAAAAATGAAAATATGAAACTAAATGTATATAAAGAGAGACAAAAAAATTAAATTTCTTAAAGAGAATTTATTTAGGAACAAATTTTAAATCATTTGGTACAAATGCCAACATTTTAGAATGTTACATACAAGGGGATGGCAAGGTATTATTATTTGCATGTATTAAAGGTTTGTAAATTTAAAATGATGAATAAAAGGATTGTTAACGATTTACTCATGGCAATTACTATTAATCATGAATAACGTAATTAAAAACAAAAATTTTTTGTACAAGCTCTTCATGCCTTTTCATAATGGAAATTTAATAAACATTGATGATGAAAATTCTGTTTCAATATTAGGAATTTTTTTATTAAGACAATGATTTAAACTGTTATGGAGTAATAATAGTTTATTTATTTTCTGCGTTATTAATTATTTCTCTTTATATTATAAAGATTCAAATTATTTAAATTAAGTAATATTCAGGCAAAATAATGTGATTTATGAAATTCCATGTCAAACAAAATGTCAACTGGACAAACAAAAAGAACTATAAGTACAAGAGTAAACAATCATGAATGAGCAATTACACTAATTACAGAAAGCATTAATTAGCAAATCGCTGTAATAAAAACAAACATATTCTATCTTGAAAAAAAGTTAAAATTTTAGTAAAAAGAACAAAATGTAAATAAGAGATTAACCAACTGGCTCCTTTGCTCTTTCCCACTATTACTGTCTCCTCTCTCACAGCCATTGTCAGTGTCTCCCTCTCTTTTGTCATTGCCAGTGTCTCCTTCCGTTATTCCTATTACCAAAAATGAAGCAAGTTACAAAAAGTTAAAAACACGAGGGGCCTTCAAATTTGCCTGGACTTTGAATTTTGTAAATTTCATTGTTGTAAAAATCTGAACTTTCATTGGTGGGATGGGAACTACCGCCTGTCATGCAAATGCAGCACCACTCATCCGGTTGCCATGACAAACGATTGTTTGTTTAAACAGAATGGAGGACAGCAAAGTGAAACCACGAATAATTATCAAGTTTCTCCACAATGAAGGTGTGAAAGCATCTGAAATTCATCAGAGACTTCAAAGACAGTTCACCTGACTTGGTTTCGACATCAGCCTGAAGATTTTTACCGAACTGGTATACAGATGCTCCCAGAACACTGGAAAAAATGTGTATAGAAGGAAGGAGAATTCTTTTATAAATAACTTGTATGTTTGCGTGTGTGTTTTGTAGTTTCCTGATTTTATAAAAAATAATGTCAGGTCAAATTTGAACGCCCCTCGTATGTCCAGTTAAATTTCTAATTTCAATTTTTAGACATTGTTAATTTTACTTTGAAAATTTATTGTACACGACCCATCAACTTTCGTTGAACAGAGTATACATAAAAACTCAACAAAACAAATAAATAAAAAGTTTGCAATATTTAAATAAGTAATTCTAAACACCTGACAACTTAAAATCATGATGATGAACCCAAAAACAAGATTTAAAAAGTTTATTTATTATACTTATAATTTTATATTTATTAATGCAATATTATTAAAACTACATTAATTTTGATGAAATAATATCATCTACAAAGCCAATCACCTAGCAGTTATTTGTGATTCCTCCATTAAAAAAAACCATCAAAAAAGTAACATCAAACATAGGACCATCATAAAATAATCTATTCAACGGGGACCTCAGTTGTATGAGATTTTAAGGAGTATC
>JAHWFO010089184.1:1231480-1243800 GCA_023313115.1 Rhysida immarginata
TCATTACTGCTACAGTCAGATGACTAAACAGGTGGTGACCTTACAGTATAACAGAGGGACATAAGGAGTTCCAACTAGTTTCACCATTTATTCCTGGCTTTGTCAAGGATGTACAGCAAGAGACATGCAAGCCTTTATATATACAGAATAGTGGTACAAGTTAAGCAATGAGCGTAAATACATACAAGAACCAATAGGATATAAAGCAAGGGGGCCAATGAGTTCAAAAAGGATGTAATGGCCAGTAGAATAAAATAGAATAAATACAAAATTTTTTTAAAAGATACACAAAAGAGAAGTTGTACAGAGATGGTGCGTCTAACGCAGACCGAAAAGAGAACATATCCGGTTGTCCAAAGACAAGAGGATTTACATAAAAACAACAAAATAAAATAAAGGGGTAAGAAACTTACAAAATGCAGAAGAAACATAAAATAAAGAAAACGAGAGAAAATCATAGTAGATAAGATAAAGAATTAAGTATTGCATACACATTAAAGTCCGTCTGGCAAATGTGAAGCAAGTGTGGGGTGGACGTATTTGCCTTAAATATTTCGATCGCTTCGAGGGTAGCAGTTTTTTCTGGTTTATTACAGATGTGCAAGACAGACATAACCTCTTCTTTTGTCTTCAAAGTGTGTCCGGAATCTGCAAGATGGTTTGCATAGTGGGAGACACGGTCTCGTTTTTTATACGAATCAAGGTGTTCTTTGAATCGCAATGCAAGATTGCGGGTCAATAATCCCACACAGAACATATCGCAAAATGCACAATTCAGGCGGTACACTCCGGACTGGGAATATTTGTTGGAGGTGACGGAGGTGGGCGGGTTCAGGGTGCGAGCAGCTGGGATTGGAGTACGAAATGATATTAGGAGGCCAAGGGGCAATAAGAAATCGGAAAGCTGGGAGAAATTAGGTCCCAGATATAGTAAGGACGTCCAGTTTTTAGTATGGAGCAAAACAAGAGGTGTGGAGGGCCCATCTGCATCGGTGAAGAATGCGAGAGAACGTGCAGTTTGAATATCCATTGGAGTGGGCGAAGTGTCGGATTATGCGGAGTTCTGAAGATCTGGATAGGGGGCAGAGGGGGAGATTCAGGACACGGTCGATTAGGAATCTCAGTGAGGCTTGTTTGTGGGTGGTGAGGTGTGAGGAGGAATGGTGTATTAAGTTGGAGGATGTGGTCGGTTTACGGAAGACAGAAAAGGAGAAGTGGTTAGTGTGGGGGTTGTTGGTGATGAGGATATCAAGGAAAGGGATGGACCGGTTAGTTTCTAGTTCAAAAGTGAATTAGATATGTGGAGAAAAAGAGTTAAAGGTGTTAACAATATTAGGGGGAGTAGTGGGTCGGGAGTCAAAAAGGATGAGGATGTCATCGACATATCAGAAATAAGCGATGACAGAGGAATTATTGAGGGGGGGGGGGGTGACATGTGTTAATTCCAGGTGCTGTAGGAAAACCTCAGACAGAAAACCTCAGGCGGGCGTTGAAGGTCGTCTAGCTTCTTGCACAGGGTTAAGAACTTATGTTCTTTGAGAGATTGCATCCTAACTTCATCATCCTCAAAAAGAGGCATCAGAACATCAGGCAGTATGATGGATGAAATGTGGAGCTCCCCCTCTACCCCCTATCCAGATATTCAAAACTTCGCATAATCCGACACCTCACCCACTCCAAAGGATATTCGACCTCCACGTTCTCTCGCATTCTTCACCGCCACAGACGGGCCTTTCTCTCTCCCCCCCCCCACCTCCTGTTTCGCCCCATTCTAAAAAGTAGACCTCCTTACTATATCTGGGATCTAATTTCTCCCAGCTTTCCGATTTCTTATCGTCCCTTGGCCTCTGAATATCATTTCATACTCCAACCCCAGCTGCTCGCACCCTGAAACCGCCGACCTCCGTCACCTCCGACAAATATTCCGGAATTTACTGCCTGAATTGTGCATTTTGCGATGTGTTCTATGTGGGATTATCGACCAGCAGTCTTGCAATTCCATTCAAAGAACACCTTGATTCGTATAAAAAACGAGACCGTGTCTGCAAGATTCCGGACACACCTTGAAGATAAAAGAAGAGTTTATGCCTGTCTTGCACATCTGTAATAATCCAGAAAAAACTGCTACCCTCAAACGATCGAAATATTCAAGGCCAAGAGGTCAACCCCACACTTGCTTCACAATTGCCAGACGGACTTTAATGTGTATGCAATACTTAATTCTTTATCTTATCTACTATGATTTTCTCTCGTTTTCTTTAGTTTATTTTTCTTCTGCATTTTGTAAGTTTCTTATCCCTTTATTTTATTTTGTTGTTTTTATGTAAATCCTCTTGTCTTCGGACAACCGGTTATGTTCTCTTTTTGGTCCACGTTAAACGCACCATCTCTGTACAACTTCTCTTTTGTATATATCCCCCTTGCTTTATATCCTATTGGTTCTTATATGTATTTACGCTCATTGCTTATCTTGTGCCACTGTTCTGTATATATAAAGGCTTGCATGCCTCTTGCTGTATATCCTTGACAAAGCCGGGAATAAATGGCGAAACTAGTTGGAACTCCTGATGTCCCTCTGTTATACTGTAAGACCACCAACTGTTTAGTTAATAGGAACAGTATTATGATCCATCCTTCCACCGATATGACAGTCAGTTGAATCGACATCTAACACAACCACCAGTGCGATGAACTTGGATGAAAAACTATGATGACGATAACCTTCATTTTTTCTCAAGCATATGAAACGGAAACTAATACAAATTACTGTGTGTGAACCTGTTTGGGACTATAGGTAATTGACTACAATTAACGAACGTTCAACCAAATCAAGCTTGCAAACATGTTTCCAGTTTGTTGGTGCTTTGCAACTATTCCGAAATGAAAAATTAACACTGAGTTAATTACTGTGACAATTATTATGATAAACTTTCTGCATTTTTGACTTTCACATTTTACTCATGAACTTTTCAATTGATGACAAGAAGAGAAGAAAATGACTATTTAAAAAATCATTTCTTGGAGTGTTTTCATTTATGTAATAAAGCTGCATTGCCAAGTATTTGTGGAGGACTTGTAAAAAGATTTGAATTCTCCATTTTCCAACTTTTATAATCTATTTGACATTGAATGTTGTTTTCAACACGTTGTTAAAAAGAAAATTCTTAGAATTCCATTTTAACTCATTGTATTTTCTCGATTGTTGAAATTTTCAGAAAAATGTATTTTTTAACTGTGTGAAGGAGATGACGGATCATTATGATATAAGCAGGTGAGTACAGGTGTGCACATGCATGCCCCATCGCAGAAGGCTTCATAGAGGATGGTTAGTGTATTTGGACCATGTATGGCTCAGAAGATTTTGAAGTTTGTTTTATGTTACGTTGTTAAAAAATTTGTCATCAGTTAGACGACCCACCCCCTTCCAAAGAACAATAAAAATTTATTATGAAGCTTATTAACAGTCTGTACCGATTTTATAACTTTGTTATAAAGTGGGACATTTAATTAAAACTGTTTAATGGTATTTAGCCAGACAAACGTATTGTTTATCATCAGAGTTGATTGACAGCGATGCTATTTTACAGATAGCTGTGTCGAGTCAAATGGAGATCACCCCATCCATCCCCCCCTTGTGCTCCTCCTCGATAGCAAGCTCTGTGCCGTGTCCGTCAACTCTTGAGCACCTATTGAATTTTGCCAAATCAGCGATGATTATTCTATCGCCGGTGACCGGCGTTCCCTTACAATTTCTTGAGGGATATTCAGTTTTTTGCGAGGTTTGGAGAGATTCTGTTGTGACAATGATAATAATTTTTTCATTTTGACATTTTCATTGACATATAGATGGCGATAATATTCAACTAACTAGTTTCGTTTTCGTTCTTACAAATGTTAGCATCAAGGTTCAACAATATATTTCAAAATGATAATTATTGTTCACGAGCCAAGGAGAAATATCAAATCTATTATTATGGGAGTGTGTTCTTTTTATTCAGCAACGATGAGGCAATATAAAATAGCTCCGTGAATGCCTCGTCTATTAGCAGAATATCTTAACGACTTGACTGTTTTTATCCGTATTGACTGATTGGACATTCTTCCACAAGCCAGCGAGGAATATGAACTCTAATACAAAAGCATTATTTCTTCAAATTAATGTCTTCAAGCTATCCTGCCCAACCAGCCCTAACGTAAGAATTGAACTCTTTTTATCATCGAATGCCAATGATTTTCAACTTACAGCAATACAATCGACTCCTATCAACTCCTCAAAATTATAATTATATTTATTGATCTTGAATTATATAATGTATGTAATTCCTAAAAGTCAATATTAAATATTTTTACTTGTTTAATGTATGTTGTTCAAGTCTCTTAGCGTTATCAATTTACACTCATCACTTTCCCATTTCTTCCGGCACGACCACATTAATTTTAAAATGCAGGGTATAGTCTTAACGACACCCCTTCAGATTCGATTTGATTCGATTCAACTTTTTCTGATGTTGAGAGAGAGAACGTTTACAGTGAGCTGTGAGAAGATGGAAAGAATCACAACAAACGTAGAAAAAGTTGCTATTTTCCTACAGTGAAATACTTTCACAAAAAATCCTTCTTTATTTTAGTACTAGTTTTATTATCCCTCATGAGAAATCAATAACGAAATTGTTAATATTATGACTATTATTATCCATTAAGCCTAAAATCAGTTAACTTAAAGTGGAGCCTGCCGAAGAAGAATCCACTTCACCCCCACCATTCACCACAACGAGGGACAATGACAACAACATGAAGACTGAGTAATGGTGTGCACACTTCCTCTCTTGATTATTATCATGTTTATTATCAGGTGACTTCTTGTTTATTATCATGTGGTCACCAAAAATATTATTTTATCAGTTTCATATGTGAGAATAATTAATCTTTAATTTTGTGAGAATCTTTGAAGTTATAAAGTAATATATCCTTATTATAATACAGTAATTTTGAAGTTAATCAATATGTTTCTTTTATACGGATGGTTGATTCAGATAAAATGAGACGACTTTGCAGTTCTATTACGATGGTGTAATACCATGGCGCCACCATCGGTTGTGTTCGATGTGAGATTCACGTTGTTGGACTATCGCCCGGCACCGTAATTTCCACTGAAGTAGGCTGAGTTTGAGGGACTTCATGGGAAGTTCGTTCCACACCTGCTGACACACTTTCCATAGCCCATCAACGGTTCTTGGTCAGCGACTTCCGAGCTGTCGTTTTAGGAGACCAAAACCACAGAAATCCATCAGTTATGCGTCAGGAGATTTCACAGGCACATGTGAGAAGGGAATAACTCGTATGCCTGTCTCGTGTTCCATCTTCCTGTAGTAAGCAACAGATGCCTTGTCCATGTGGATCCAAACTTTTGCGCTTTATGACGTCGCTTCAGCCCAAGATTGTCATAAATTATTCTAGAGACTGTTGCCTGTGAAATACCTTTCCTTTGGGCTAGACTTCTCTGTGTGAGGAGATTTTCTTTCAGCACTTCAGACTGGATTTCTCGCACCACCTTAGCTGATCTGCTTCTCTGCTCGTCCACGTTCATTAGATGGTCGCAATTTGTTCTTTTTGATTATTCAACCCACAGTAGCTTTGGATACCACAATACCATTTCGTTTGCATAATTCCACAATGCACGAAAGACTGAAGTTAGCGTCGGAAAGGCCAAACATATACCCTTCCCAAAAATCTGTGAATTTGGAAGGCATGTTTCAGCATGAAATGTCCCAAATAACAGCAACAAGTGTATACAAAGGTAATCCCCACGAATAGTGGACGAGTCATGCAAATCACATTTCTTCAAGGTCATACGCGCTGTTTAAAGTTGTCACATTTTATCTGAATCAACCCTTTGTATACAGTAATTGAGAGTTTTAAATTGTTTCCTTTCCTCATAAATATTTAATGATGATGAGCGCGGAGATTGTTGAAAACTTAACTGTTTTATAAAAAATCTTTAATTTAATACAAGTTGTTATTCTAATATATCTTTTGAGATGAAAATGTGAAAGCATTACAAAGATGTTGATTTAAATTTAAAGTTTGTTGCATTTAACTTCTTTTTAATAAACCTTTTACCTTTTTAATAATGTATTTTATTATAAATGAATAAATGTGTGTTGCTTTGATTATTAAATGTTGTTTCACTTGTCTCTCTAAAAGGGTGTTTAAACCCCGGTGCAACCACCTACCGGGTCGGACCATCAAAATCTCGGTCTCCTATTCGAGAAGCACAAATAGAAGGGTGGCTGGGTCTTAACTAACTTTTCCAAATTCGGGCGTGGGTGGTTATTAATTCTTTTCTTACGAGTTAAGTCCTGGGTCCGTACATAATTATATCAATGGTTTCTTCAAATCTAACAGTTAACGAGAAATGGAATGAATAATGTTGGACTGCAACAATTAACGACCTAGGTGTAACTTTAAATGATGGAATAGGTCATGAATAAATAATAATATCTAGCTAACTGGACTTTGAATATTGAAGATTTATGACGTTACGGAAAAATAATTCTAAACTAAATGGATTATAACATTTATTCTGGCTGACATGGGCTATGAACCAGCGAGAGTATAGAAGGAAGCTCTCCAAAGAATAAGCTTAATATTTCAATTTAAAGTGTATCTGTCTTTCCCACTATGTGATCAAAGTAAATGTTCCATTCTCAATTATGAATGAACTAAGGTTGTGATGATAGGGTGCATAATAATAATAATAATATAGAAATCAAAAGAATGGCCATTGAGACATGAATGAGTATTATCTCTACCATATCTTCTCAATCTGTCCACTGTGGGCTTGCTATCGCTCTGCTCTCTGTAAGGGACATAGATAGTGGGGGTCTTGTCTAGCGACGTGGCTTGGAGTTGTTTGGTGATGAGGTCCTTCTCTGGCGGTGAAACGATTTCCGTTCTCGGGTTGCCTGCTTGTCAGGGGATGGTCGGCAATGTGCGTAATTCCTATTATGAAACAATTGCTCTGCTATGGTTACTCTTTCTAACTCCGACTCGGGCAAATTTTAAGCTAATTCTGATATTAACATTATTATAATTACTAAGACTTAACTGACTCAAACATAACTTTAGAAGTTCTCAACTGGGGAACTTTGGGAACTCAGTTGAGGGCCGAATTGATTAAGACATATCAAACCTCTGGCTTACACGAAAGCTAAATCACTACTGCCTACTTTTTTACTTTGGAATTACTGACAAAACAGATTCGATTTCGATAGCCAAACAAAACGTTTGAAAACGCTGGTCACCCATCAAAAGAAAGGTAAGTCTCCTTGTCAGTCAAGGGTTTGAAGACTCTTCCTCTAACTGTTTCTATACAAACGAGATCTTAACATTCACGTGATCATCAGTCGCTTTTTTGCTCCCTTCAGAATCTGAAGTTCATGTCTTGATTTTGTCTTTCTTACTTTCTTTCTATCCTATATCCTGTTCTCATGTTAGTCTCTTATTTACTTGTCTAACTCTAGCAATATTCTTTACATCCTTGAACAAGAGTCCAACAACCAAAACAATGAGATGTAAAATGAATCTCACTTTCCCTTTTTTGTCAAATGCAAAAGTGGTTCTTTATTAGCGACTCTTAAACCCACGCAGAAAAATAATTAAATTAAAATAATAAACTTTATTCAATTCTACTTTACGCTAAATCCTTCTAGACTTTATAAAATCTTAAATTCTCATTTCTTAATTAACAATTAAGCACGCGACTCATTTACACAATTATTTTAAATAAAATTCTAAATTCTAAAATTGGCTAAATAACTTTCTCAAAACCTTACGCACGTAATTTATTGAAAAATCAATGATATTTATAAAATTGATAATGATATTTTAAAATCAATGATATTTATCATAAATATCGCACTATTTAGTAAAATTGATAATGATTATTCGAAAATCAATTTAAGACCAATCATAACACATTCCAGGACAAACTGAATACAGTATATGGCGTTTATTTATCTTAGGCCCAAACCTTTTATTTTATATTTATTTTGCACATAATTTATTGAAAAATCAATGATATTTATAAAATTGATAGTGATATTTATAAAGTCAACGATATTTATAAAATTTGAAAAGCAAACGAAGACCCGATCTTATCGAGACATACTGATTACTGTATATGGCTTTTATTTGTCTTAGGGCCAAAACTTTTATTTAAGATTTATTCTTCATGTAATTTATTGAAAATTCATTGGAAACCAAAATAAATAATTCTATCTTCCTACTATACTTTGGACCTTATAAAATACTTCTTGTTTGATAATTATTTAATATATAATTTACAATAAAATAATATGTCATGATTTTCATAAATTAATGTCTATCTTTTATAAAGCTTGTAAAAATGTTTCAATGTTTTTTGATTAAATCATATATCAGATGATTTTCATAGATTACTTTTCATACATAATTTTTATAAAATTGATTTTTTATATAAAGGCCTTTCTCGCTATAGCTATTCAGTAAAAGAGATACTTTTTCTTTTTAATAAATAGTAAAAAGCCTTAAAGACTTTCAATTGAATATCTTGAGAGCATAAGGGATTAGTGGATCAAAGGATTAGAAGATAGAAAGGTAGGGATTCATCTGGCCTTGCCATGGGAGAAGCTAAATTGATTCCTCCAATCACAGGAGCCTGCACAGGGACACGTGATTACTTTTTGTTTACATCCCACGCAAACTTAGGCTGGAGAGACTATAGTGCAACAATTTTGATTTGTTAGATTCTATCACATGGTACAAATCTGCCAAATTATGGTGAATGATCTCCATGCGAGTTATTGCTTATAGTAGCGTCTGATCATTAATCTACGAATATTTAATCATCTTGCTGGGTTTTCTTTCTTAAATATTAAAAATCAGACATCTAGACGGAATGCTTACTAGACGAAACTTTCACTTAGAAAATTCACTTTTATCAAAAAAATTGTTTTTATTAAGTTAGAGAATGAAATTTTGAGCTCTACACCAGAAATTAAATTTCCATGACATAAAAAAAATCATTACAAATTATTTAACGTTTAAATTACATCATCTGGCAAAAAAAATGACAGCTGAGGGAGAAAAAACTAATTATTATGCTAGTAAAAATATTTGAATACTTTTTATTTAAACACAGATAAATATATTTTGCAAACATTTTTTTCTTTTGTCTTATTTATTTTATTAAAAAAATATATACATTGTACCTCATTTTTACCCACACTGTATAATTATATTTTTAATATTTGTGTAAAGCCTTGCCATGTTCTTTTTTTAAATTAAAATAATAAATTTTTTATTACAAAAAATATTTTTTCATATTAATAATAGTAATATAATTTTTCATCTTCTCAGCATCACGTTATTGTTTCGTTGATCATAAACAAATTAGTAGAAAAAATTAACTTTTTTGATAAATACTTTTTGGAATACATAATTTCTTATGTGTAAGACTATATAATATTTTATTCTCTTCATTTGTGTTTTACTGTGCATCTAAAAATGCATTTCAGTATTTAGTTTATATTTTTTATTTATTTTAAATATTTCTTTTTCATGTAAATACCTTTTTAGACTAGGCCATTTTTAATTAGTTTTTATTCTCTTCGTTTCTCTTTTTTATTCTCCACATTTGGTTTTTTTATGTGACTTAATAATGCATGGCTAGAGCTACTATTAATGCCAAGTTGCCACAATATGAAGGCGAAAGTTGAGTTGTCCGTACTCTCTTTACACAGGAACTCTAGGGTCCCATCACACTACAGATTAAATTTATAAAATGATTATCAGAAGCTTTTTTTAAGATTTAATGAATATTCTACATCTACTTAATGAGTTCCTACTATTTTAACATCTTGAACCTAATTTTCTCACATTGGTTTATGACATTTTTCATTTAGATAGGGATATAACACTTTTCTTTGTCTTATTATATGTATTACTGCAGCCAAACATACAACAATTTGTATTTGAACGTTTTCTTGACTAGCATTGGTTAGTAAAACAGTGAAAAACACAAACAGCTCCAAATGTCTGTTATAGCAGATTGTCATCAAGTTTTTAAATTTTCCACTTCTTTATAGCTTTATTACTAAATCAATAAACATTTTATAATGTACAGAGTGTTTCTAAATTATCTCCCATATTATACGTGTTTATTACTCAAAAACCATTACAGATTTTAACGTGATTTTTTTTATTCACAAAGAAAATCTCAAAAAGATTCTTAGCCTCGTGTGAGTTCATAATGAAACACGCGGTTGGCACGTGGAACCATTGTTGGCGCGTTGTTCCAATTTTTGCGAGACGCAGTAAACAATGGCGAGTGTTCAAAAAAAAGCTCAGTGCTTGATATGGTTTGCGGAATTTAAGTCAATGATTACAGTTCAGAGAAAGTTCAAAACAAAATTTCTAAAGGATCCTCCAAATCATAAGTCAATTAAGTTATGGCATGAAAAGTTTTTAAACGGAGGCAACCTATTACACAAAAAGGGTGCTGGTAGACCTTCAGCGACACAACACAGAGTAGAAAAGGAGGCGTTCAATCATAGTTCCCGTAAATCACTTCGCCAAGCAGCTCGTCAACTCGATGTGCCAATGACATCCGTACATAAAATAGTGAAGCTCCACCTTCGTCTTACATCCTGCAAAATCCAGATGATGCATGAACTGAAACCAGATGAACGAAGAAGCACAAGAACTTTGCTCAGGATAAGCTCCAAAAAATCGACAATGATCCCAGCTACTGTGAGGACATTTTCTTTTCTGATGAGGCAACATTCCATACTTCCTGAGGAGTAAACTGACACAGCTGCCGCATTTGAGGCTTAGAAAACCCCCACATTCTATGGGAGCATATACGCGACAGCCCAAAGGTTAATGTTTGGTGCAGTTTAATGCATGATCGAGTAATCGGACCTTTCTTTTTCGCTGAAGACTCCATTATAGCTGCTACCTATCTAGATATGCTGGAGAACTACCTGATTCCACAGGTGGAAGAACTGCAGCCCAACAAATTCTATTAACAAGATCAAGCACCTCCTTATTAGGGCCTTGATACGAACTTTCCAGGAGGTGGATTGGAAGGGATGGGCAAAGCCCTTGGCCCCCTCGCTCACCCGATGCAGACCCTCTGGGATTTTTCTTCGGGGGATATGTGAAAGACAGAGAGTACAAGATCAACGTTGGTGACATTGAAACTCTCAAAAATAATTGAAACAATCGCTGAAATCACTCCAGAAATGCTAGCCCGAACATGGGAGGAAAATAGAATTTCGCGTTGACGTCCTTCACGCCATAAATGGGGGCACATTGAAATTTATTAAGGCATGCTAAGAAACTTTTTGAGTTTTTCTTTGTTAACCTTATGTTTAAGGGCCGTACCCAGATTTTTATTTTGGAAGGAGATAGCTGAGAGGAGCAACAGACTTCAACAATTAGTTGGCAGTTGATGGCATTGCTTCCTTTATAAAAATCATTGCTGCGACTCCGTTCATTGTAAAACTGATATTATTAATAAATCTATCAGCAGGCTAGTAGCATTGCTATTTCAAAAACATTTACGTCAAGTTGGGGGTGGCCGTGGCCTGGTTGTCTCGTCGGTTGGCTTGCCAATCGATGGAGTTCAGCAACTTCAGGCGCGGCCAGCTGCTGGCTGGGTGACGGCCTGGGCTTGAGGGCCACCGCTAGCGGGACAGCTATTTGGGGCGCGGCTGTTGGGGGACTTTGGTCTGACCCATTTGCCGATTGACCATAGCTGGTTTTCCAGCAGTTGGTGACAGCCTCTGGTTCGTTTATCCCCAGCAGCTCTTCCATCATGAAACCCCCCGTGCTTCGGAGGGCACGTTAAGCCGTCGGTCCCGACTGCTGCTGTCATCTCGTAGCAGTCGTTTTTATGGGATGGCGCAAAACTCCCTCGTAGGAGTAGGTGCCGCAGATTATCGCTTGCGATAATCTACCCTCTGTACCAGATAAGATAAGATACGTCAAGTTGCAATCTAACAATACTGCGAGTTCAAGAAAACTTTTTCTGCTATAATTGAACCTAAAATCAACTAAAAATTCAAAAACTATAAATTTTATATAATTTATAGTTATTAATAAAAATACAAAATGAATAAAAAATAAGATAAAGTAAACAAAAATAAATAATCAAAAATGCAAAAAAAAAATCTTACGTTTCGGATAGAGACTATACTTTATCAAAGCAAAAAGGATAATTCTCTAAAAGCAAATAGAATATTAGAGAATTATCCTGAAGTTATGAAAGTTGTACT